>JAMBLF010000405.1:0-286960 GCA_030578115.1 Leucoptera coffeella
AAATGGCGACATGACTGTCACATTCATTGAATACTATCTGGTCAACATGTGGGTTCGAGGTGGCCATAAGATACCTTCGCAATTGCAGACATGGACACCTTAACCTCTTACTACCCCGCAAGGGTTAATGGTCATTAACGCATTTATCTTTTGTCTATCTTGAATGAACTAATTTTCTTTAATCATAACATTTTTCAATTCCCCATATAATTACATTTCCACTCAATACCTGCAATATTGCATCCGAGGCAGCGATATAATACCACCCATTAACAACATTATCCGATTAGTATCGCATTAGCTTCCAGGTAGTCGAAGTATTTATTACGCTTTTCTTAGAGATACCAGCTCACACAGAGCTTCTAAGCTTTAATTACATCTTTTAGTTACTAATGCAATACTTTTCAGTGTATAAAATGAATTTGCACCACATAAAATAATCTTCAATAGTTATTAGCATAAACAAGGTAATACTTATACAGTTTATTAGGAACAAAAGGGAGTAAGATAGCATTCTATTGCAATCGAACCCTACCACACAACACACAGAAATTCGCTATAAAGGGAATTTATTAGATACTAGCCCTGCAATTTTTTACTATAGAGGTGAAACACTTTAATATAATAATATGTAGTAATGCGAAAGGTTAATAAGGAGATATTTATGCGTTTTAGGTAACGTGTACCCTGAATATGATAAATAGACCTTAGTATATATAATATATAAACAAGAAACCTTCTTGAATAAGATCTGTATCTCCATCCACACCGAAACTTGTCCTATAATTTCATTTAACCGATGTATTTTTGGAACTTTTGGGGAGCCCCTATAACTTACTTTAGGTGGGCAAACTTACGCAGCCCAACTTTTGTTAGGACATTATACATAAGGACGGAGGCGTCAGTTATTTCCTTTGGGATTGACGTATATAGGAGTGATTCAATTGTGACGAAATTGTACAAGAATAGTTTCTAAAATTAGAAGATTACGGTAACAAATGGGTAGTAACGGATGAAAGTTTAAAAAGGTTTTATTTTGGCTAGTATTTAATTTTTTTGGCTAGTGTTTAAACGAACGTCAAATAATATTAAAATGCACGACAAAAATACTGAATTTTTCACCAAAATAAAACAGTCCCAACCCAAACCAAACCTTCGGTGTACGTTTAGCTATATTTTGGTGTACATTTCAGTATTTTGATGTGCATTTAATTATGTAAACTACGATATAGAACAGATTATTATGTTAAGAATTAGTTCTTATTTTAATGCTAATTAGTTGTCCCTTTTCTTTTCACATTACAGAAGTAAACTGAGAACCTAACATCACATACAACCCATATTATAATGCATTATAAACTCTAATTATACCCAAGCTTCAATACACCCTAAAAAGGATAGAAAGACGTGATTACATACAGTTCTAGTTTCAGATAATCCTTAATGTCTTGGCATAAAACGGTAACTATACGATTGCGTGACTAGATAATATTCATACTTTTTTATACTTTTGGCTCATTGAATATAATTTCAGCAATTTCAGGTCATTTGGCGTCACTATGATGTATTTTCGAGCAAATAACTTCCGTGGCCTAACGTTATAAATATTATATAATGTTTCCTTTATTAGTTCTATTTAAGAACAACATGAAACAACCTACTTATTCCGGGTTAACAGGACGTCTGGTTATGGTTATCATTTTGACTAAAGAATATAGCGAAGAGTTTTTTTATTGGTTTCGTTTATAGAGATTATGTTAGAATATAAATATGGCGGTTGTATGTTCCTAAAGGGATGATTGTACTGAGTTTGGATCATTCTATAAATGAGCAGAATCCACAAACATTCGTATTTTAGTCGTATCTTGGAATAAAGATTGAGTTTTGTTATTGCAAGCTTCAATTTACATTTGAATGTTTCAAATACTCAATGTTGAAGAACAAAAACATTTACACTCACAACCTTCTTTGAAATACACTGTGTCTGAAGGGAATTTTATGAAAATAACTTATATATATAAAAATATACGTTTTAAATACATATATACGTACTTCGATACAAAAATGAAAATACCATGCAGTACATAACTAGCTTACATGACCATCAAAATTAAATAATATATACATTGAATTCTAAAACCTTTGGGGTCTCCTTAAGGAAAGAAAAGAATCTACATACATACATACCCGTATTAATCCCTATCGAGTTGATCAGAATCGGAGACGTGCTTTCTTCTCGTTCAAGGATATTTTAATAACCCATTTCTTTAGCATTAACTCTACCTGTGCCCAACTATATAAAAAAAAACTTACACCCTAAACCTACCTCCAGACGCGTGACCTCAGACTTAGACACTATGCCTCTATCTCCATATTTTAAGGCTGTTTTACACAACTCCTAAATCCAGACAAATAGCCAGCCGGGAGGCCCTATATCAGCGATATTAATTCGCTGGGCGCGCTGTAAATTAGATGTCCCTTCGCGGCTCTCTGTAATTTGTAAGACGGAGGGATAATAATTTCTGAGACTAACCCGACGCATGTCTTTTGCCACGTGGAGTGAGTGGCGGGTCGGTTCTGCTGTTACGTGTGGTAGCGAAATAGTGAAGGGCATGCTTAAATTTAAGGTTATGATTTAGATTAGATTAGATAGATTTATTTATTACATTGCAACAATGTCACATAAATATAAAAATACAATTAACACATGTATGTATGTGTAGATTTATGGAAATATCTGGTTATGTGTACCTTGACGGGTGTTTTTCGACGTAATTAACAAATGACGTAAAATGTTCGTCAGAAACGATTTGTTATTAACGTGGAGATTATCTAAGAATCTTTAATATTAATAAAACAGTAATACTATGTATGTAATACACAAATATTGCATTTGGTACGAATATAGGATTTGGTGTTTGATACTTAGTAACTACTACTGTTTGATACTTAGATACTTAGTAAATATAGTCAATGTTTCATACTGATCGGAAACTTTTAAAGTCGAACTTCCTCTAGATGATGCACAATAATGTTCATATATTTTTATATTCTTGCGTCGTAAACATCTCAAAACTAACACTAACAAATAACTCTAACCTTATCACATTTATACTTTTCACTTTATAACATCCTTTATTAAATTTTACATTCATCTACCTAAAAACGATTACCAATCTAGTTCGTTCCATTTCGCAGAACCAGGCTTCATCTCTCCCTTATGACACTTTGATGAGGCCGTGATACAGGGCAAGGCTATCCGTCGCCCTCTCTATCAGATCATGCCGCCGTAAATCTCAGTCAGAAGGCCATCTATGGGATGGGCGAGACAATGGGATCTTATCTCTAATGTATGCTGATTGCTTTATGTGCACTAGGTAGATTCGTATATGTAGGTACACTAGGATGTAAGTACATACTAACTACTGAATGCTAAATACGGAATGATACTTATATTTCATATGATTTAGAATAAGTATGGCTAAACATATATTTTTACAGAATATCCGCGTTTGCATAACTTGTAAGTGAAAAAAATTTATTCGTGCCTAAAATATTTATGTATGCATAAACAAACTCTATAGTAACGTATATGTAAGACAATATTGATTTTTCTTCGGAGATAGTTGATAACAAATGCTTATCTTATAGTAGTTAAACATTAAAATCCAACTTAGATGGAGTGATAAGCTATCAACCTATCACCTACATATGTGTTTTATGACATCAAAATCCCAAAATTAATATTATATATATATTATATTTCCAAGGTAGTGTCCACCTCGAAAAGGTTTATCGGATGAGAATGTACAAATACATGCATGAATGTTATATTTCGTAGTTAGTTGCGCATGGTAGCTTTAAATCTATTTTCAACACACAGTCAGCACCTATGACATTTCATCCCAGTCACCATACACTTTAATTCACCGCCACATCTCCCATTACGCCATTTCTCTCCCGTATATCCTAGATAGCTCCCACACCTCGGCGTATCATTAATATTGCATACGATCATAAACTTTGGTGTTACGAAAACGTCTGCTTTCAGAAATCAATTTATCAAAGTCTTTTCGGCGAGCAACTTGCACCCTAACAAATGATGCCACGGCACTGCGGAGACGCCGCCAAAGTTTGTGGAGAATTTTTGACTATTTTGATATTAAATTTGCAAAATAGACTGCTTTGGGACTTGATTGTAAAACGTTACATCAATCTTAATCCACGATCACGATCTTTCTCGTTTCACTCAAATGAATATACTATAAAACAATGGCAAGATGTATGTATTAATTTAGAATATAAATGTTTATGGAATAAGTTAACTAAATAACATGTCAGTAAAGCTGTTACAGAGTAAATAACTAACACAACTTCGTATTATGGAAACCTCTTTTTACATATAAAATCCGACAATTATAAAAATTATTTGCTTTGCAAAGAACACATACCTTAAACAGAGGATTTTGATCCAATAAAACAAAGCTAGCAAATACCTACATTTCATAACACTAACAGAACTAAGTCAGAATCCTATGGGAACCCATTCAAGTACTTAGAGTGCACTTACAAGTTAATGCACTTACAATAATGGATTGTGTTTAAAGCTTATATATAACATTCGAGAAAGATACTTTATCTCTAAGTTGCCTCACAGTAACTTACTTGTAAATGTAAGTAGAGTCAAACAAATAACGAGTAGTTTAAACATTAGACAAAGACAAACGCATTCATGACTATTAACCCTTGCAGGATAGTCAGAGGTTCAGGTTTCCATCTCCGCAATTGCGAAAGTTTTACCTCGAACCCACGTGTTGACCAGATAGCAGTAGATAAAACATTATGAATGTTATTTTAAAAATAAAAACTACACTCAATTTTTGTAAACGAATAACCACTGTGAATTTTTGGGTGATGCGAGGATATTAGATTGGCCAAATAAAGTAATAAAAGACCGTCGCGTAGTACGAATCTAAGTGAAACGAAAGTATGTAATTATATAAATATTAGAGATTGGTGAAATTATTACCAACAATACCCAATAAGTTAAAATGAACCGATCTCAAACTCTTTTTTATACTCTTTTCTGTCAATATCTTTGTACATTTTGATGAATGGTTTTTTTATTAACTGTAGCTCAGATTACGTAAAGCTGATATAATAATTCGTATCTCACTTTAATCTGGCACTAGTTTAAAACTTAATCCAAATATAAAACGCGTAAATTGATTTCCTGTTTCAATAAAAACATGCGAACGCTCGAGTGAAATTGGAACGCGATAAAAAGAACTGCTAGAGATAGGGTTGGCCACGTACCTAATGATTTACTTTACAAAAACAATACATTTAGATTAATAGAATGTATGATTTTTAAAAGGGCGTATGTCACATTGTATTTAATAGGGACCTTTAAAAATATAGATTTAATTGATACCACACCAAGCAAGCTAATTATGTTCACGAACCGTTGTCATTCAACTAAAGAGATTTCAGTCGTGGAGCATAGTATACATGTAAAAGTATTCGCTATGGTTTTAGAGCAGTCAACATGAGAGATATGTTAACAACTTAATAGACAAGGAAACACACTAGTTAATTTAGGTTAGGCATAGAAAAATCATATTTTGTAATGCTTGCATTGTACGCCAACGGATGTTACATTCACACTCACGGCAAGAGGTAATTTATAAATCATTACGTTTATTTTTCATATACACAATATTATTGTAATAAATTTATTTCTAAGAACTTTCCCAACCCTAATATAACACAGTTGCCAATCTACCCAGCTTTGCCACAACCACCATAACCTGGCCTTTACAACCTACCTATTACATTTGTTTCACAGTTCCATTTATACTGGTTTTCACCCTACATTGCCCTAATACATGAAGTCTTTTATTTGCGCTGCACTTCAATGTATCGGATGGATCCGATTCCAGCTCTTAGGTCGGGGCTAGATCACCTGGGATTTTTATTACCAGGTCTCATTGTAGGTAGGCTGAAAGGTATCCCATATGCGTATAGAGCCTTAATCCGTAGCCATTCGGAGGATTTGCATACAACTGGCGCCGCTACGGATGTAGAATAAATAGTTTTTTATATACCGACGCTTACAACCTAGTTCGTAGCACGAACTAAATAATAACTTTTATTAAAAATAGCATGCACTTACGAACATATTTCTATTTCTTTAGAGATGGAACGAGCTGGTGACACTTTATATTAACTCAACGGTACTATTAGTAGAATTATCAGAGTTTTAATGACAATTAAAATACGTATTATTGACAGATTGCTAGCTTAGCGCCTAATAAAATGTATTTACACGATATCTCTATGCAATAGTAGGTATGTTATGGATTAAGTATAATGAAATTATAGTACTCTATTACTAAACGATTTATTTTTTATTTTCTAGGATTGGCATACGATTTATCACCAGTTCTATAGAATTTATTGTGCAGTTGTCATTAATTCATTTAAAAACATGAATAGTGAATAGTAATTCTTGCTGAAATTTTCTAAATTCAATACGAGATTCAATTTATATGACTTATGTGAATAATGTACGTGCAACTGCGTTTAAAAATTACGATATTATGAAATATCTATCTATGTATTAAACGGTACGTGACAAAAAAGTTGTTTAAATAATTATGCATATCAAGAAAAAAACCTTCTTAATATTTTTTGTTATGTTCACACAAGCATCGGTGGTTCAGTGGTAGAATGCTCGCCTGCCACGCGGGCGGCCCGGGTTCGATTCCCGGCCGATGCATCCTTTTTTCCTTATATGATACTTCTTAGGAATCTAGTGAGATTATAGAGCAAGTACAAAGTTGTTATTTGTACTTAGTTCGTTGTTGAGTTCCACATTTTTGAGACAGTACTTAACAAATCCAGCTAATCCGAGACTTAGAAGTTAACCAGACGATTCCTTCTGAGTATTATGAATAACGCGTAAGAATTAAAACTCTTTACCATCAGAATTATCAACCTTAACTCAAGTCTTTTGTTCTCAACGATTGGTGTAATGATTTCCAAATATGATCTAATTAACTACATTTGTACATTATTTTCCTAAACAATAAGCTCAATCTGACTAAAATAGGTATGTAGATAACAAGTGTAAATGATCACGACTATAGATTCCAATCGGGGTACACGGAGGCTTTGTTTTTAAAGGACGTACCTTACTTATAATTATTTTTTTTATGTAATTGCAAATACGTGACTATGTAAATAATATTATATTAAAACAGCTGTTTTAATTATAACATGCATAAGCATCGGTGGTTCAGTGGTAGAATGCTCGCCTGCTACGCGGGCGGCCCGGGTTCGATTCCCGGCCGATGCATCTCTTTTTTGACAAATCTAGCAAACAGGGACTCCATGGGGTGGTGCCGTTTAATTACTATTCCTATTGTTACCTTCTAGCATCATCATCAGATCAGCTACATATGACATAAATATATTCTGTTGTCATTGGGTTTATAAGTAGATAACATGTATAAATTTTTTTAGCTTGATACGCAACTGGAATATTGAACTAATTTACCTTGCAATTTTTTATTACAGAGATCGAGACAAAAGAAGCTGAATAATGCTTGTAAAAATAAATTAACGTCATTTCCAAGGAGACAACAAACCATTTATTTCATTAATAAATGATTCTTGTTAGGGGCGGTATGACCTTCCTCTTATAAATGTAACATAAATCACGGTGAGAGATAATATACATATATATATATATATATATATATATATATATATATATATATATATATATATACGTCACGCAAGTTTCCCTACAGTAAAATAGGTACATAGTATAAAACAAAGTCGCTTTCTTTGTCCCTGTGTCCCTCTGTATGCTTAAATCTTTGAAACTACGCAACGGATTTTGATGCGGTTCTTTTAATAGATAAAGTGATTCAAGAGGAAGGTTTATATGTATAAAAACATCCATTAAATAGTGGAGTAGGCTATATATTTTATACCCGTGCGAAGCCGGAGCGGGTCACTAGTATATATTATGTACATATTTCTCTTTTTTCGATCTGTACAAGTTCTGTTTTCACATCTGTTTCACCTTATAGTAATAAAAGTTTAAGGAATCTACCTTATAGATAAAGTAATGGTTCTGATGAGTTCTCACCACCTTTCACGTTACGTAGTTACTCCTCTCAAACGTCTTTCTTTTGATTAGAGATCGTATACACTAAAGCTATGTTGACATCATCAGAGACTATAACATTATAGATAACCCATTATGAACACAATAACAACAATTCTTTTTAGCTGACACTGGACTTTTCTTCGAATAGTAAGAAACCAATGAATGAACTAGAGCTAAATTGAATCAAAGTGTTATTATGACACAGCTATACTCCATAATAACGCCTCTAACACTACACTATTCGTACATGAATTTCATGTAATTTATTATTTCATGTAATATTCACACTTCTCACTTATTCAGTCTTATATATATATATATATATATATATATATATAACAGCTATATATATATATCGCTTTTATTTTTAATATCGCAAGTAATTTAATTGAATTAAATGTAATTTTATGTGTTGTGTATTATGTAATCCAATTATTGTCTTTGAATTTTATTGTAAATGTTGAATATTGTATGTAATCATTGATGTGGATGTCTCAATAAAGATATTATTATTATTAATAATATTATTTGTTTCGTAGCCTCCATAGAAATGCTAAAAGACACTCAGGATTACAATGTACAGGATAGCGGCTGTAGCCCAGTGGGTAAGACCTCGGACTTCTTATGGGTGCTGTCTATCTAATGATACGCGGGCTTTGAATGACCCATACCTAACATGCCTTCAAAATTTCGGAGATGGGCACTCAAGCCTCTGACTACCACGCCATAATAAAAAAGGGAGTGTGTTATACACAAGTCGTGAAGCGTATGTTGTATGTTGTTATGATTACAATGTCACAGCGATTTCATCGAATCCAAAAGAAATAAAAGGACGTGAATATATAATTACGTTAAAGACAAAAGGGATAAACGGGCGTAAATACACACGTATGTAAACAACCTCGTAATATTACCAAATTGCTGCGGTAAGCTTAAGAAAAGTCGTGCCACATAAAATATCTAACTGACCCAATTTAGTTTATGGGGAAGAGGGAAAAAGTTTCTTCAACCTCCTGTGATGCAATCCTCTCATCATCTCTTAATCCACCCTCTGAGGGTGATAAAATAACTGGCAAAAGTAGGTTGCATCGGCCGGGAATCGAACCCGGGCCGCCCGCGTGGCAGGCGAGCATTCTACCACTGAACCACCGATGCTTATGCATGGTATACTTAAAACAGCTGTATGCATATAATAGTGTATACATAGTCACGGTTTTCTGCATCAATAAAGAAATAATAAAAAGTCACGTCCGATAAAACACATTGCAAAACTATTTCCTAGCCTGAGCAGAACATTCCAGAATATTTCTCGTCCAAACCTCTGATTACCTTAAGATGGATTTATAGTCGTGAATTTTACATATGTTATCTCTTAATATTAAGCTTATTGTGGGACATACACATATAAGTAATAAATTATAGCTGCAGTGGTAGCCAATATTAAACCATATTCCTATGAAAACTTTTAATTTTTATGTCACTTCTAACAACAATTTCATTGTTTCCCTAGCTGATTAAATCTTTATGAGTCCCATACTAGCATGGCCTGTTAAATACTGTCACATAAAAATATGTTACTGACCTAATTCTGTTTATTACGAGGGATGATAAAGTTAGCGACTACAACTTCCTAAGAAGTATGTCACCACATCTTTATCCTTACTGAGACGGTACAACAAAAAGGGATGCATCGGCCGGGAATCGAACCCGGGCCGCCCGCGTGGCAGGCGAGCATTCTACCACTGAACCACCGATGCTGACGATGTATAATCATAATGTTAATGTTAAATTAACATCTGTGATGTAATAGTATGTACAAATAAAGTTACACACATGGCAGTTTCGTAAAATTTCGTATGTTGGTATTACTAGTGACAGCGACTCATTAAGTACTTTTCACAAATAGAGGAAATCGAGCAGCGAAGAAGTCTTTTTATCTAGATTTAAGATGCACTAGAACATTAAAGAAAAGTTATATAAGAGTAGTTATAAACCACGTTCCCTTTTCCAATATAGCATCTAACTAACTAAGTCCTATTGGGCCGGCCTAGATAACTATACGTATACATCATAACATATGTCATTTCCCTTGTTAGTAGCACACGAAACAAAGGACAAAAGCTTTCAGCCATCAAGCCGAGTAGTTAAGGCCAGATAAGAATAAGAAAAGGGACGCCCAAGTGGTGTCACATCATGTTTGTACGAGCGCAGCTCCTAACTGAATAATATTTGCACTTCACACCCCACTCGTCGTACTTCGCTACACTAGGGTAAGGCGGTCTCTTATGGGGTAAGATGTTGTAATGAGCTGGTCAAGGATAGATATAGTGATTCATAGATACATATATTCATGCCTATGTCGCTAAAGGGATAGATTGAGAGTATTGATCGTCATTGGAAACAATCCTGTGAAACGGAAACTATTCTGAGAAATCTCGCTTGTTTCACTCGCACCCATTAATCTTCTTATACATTTTCTTCTCTTTTACATACAAATGCCACAATGAATCATTCTGAGAATTTCTAATATACTTAGCAAATTATTGCAGTAAGTGTTTAAAAAATGGTATGTAATGTATATTAAGTAATAAATATCAAAACAGAGGTTACTGAAAGACAAGATTGACTATCATGCACTTTTATATTGCAAAGCTCTTTAACCGTGCATTGTATACTTACTTACTTAGGACACTTAATTGTAAAGATATAAATTCTGTTTTAGAATTTTCCTACACTATACCCACAAAAACCACCATTTTAAATCCTATGAATCAAGCTTTAATTTAAAAAACTAATATTTAATTAGCAACTATAAAAATTATATTACATAGCCCTTTATAGCCTATAAGAACCATTCCCTAGCCATGTGGCAGTGACTAAAATTCATTTCAACACCGAAGAGACGCCGTCGTCTCCGAAATTATATTAAAAGTGTACAGTTAAGCATTTAGAGCTTTCGGGAGCAATATGACACGGGTGGCTAGAAGATTTCATAGTGGAAAGTGACTTAACTTGTTTTTGAAAGCTTTTTAACGTAATTCTCTAAGGAACTATAGTCTGGAGTGAAAAAGCTGAACTTAAGTCAGTTATCTGCTAAATCAATTGAGATTTTTGCTTTTTGGTACATCATTATCGTAGTTGATTTGTAGTTAGTTGGTTTTTAATATGTGTTGATGAACACGCAACATGCATGCATGAAATACTGATGACTACGATTAAGCCTTGGAGGGTAGTCAGAGGTACATTCGTCCATCTCTGCAATCTCAGAGTTAGCTTTCTTTATGGCCACTGTAAACCATACAATGAAATACAAAAATATCCCTCCACATAATTATAGAGTAATTTTTATTCAACACGCGGATTATAAAATCACTTATTAACAGTTTAAAAAAAACACATCAAAAAAATTTGTCATTAAAATTAGTTAATCTTAAAAAAATTTAATAAATCAAATTAAACTATTTTATTACCAATTACATTACCACCTAATCACTAAAACCAAACAACAGGCAAATATTTATAAAGACACATATTTTATCGTTCCCGCCCCATAAAGCTCGCTATACACCATCGCATCGGCTCACAACTATATCTCGTAAAAAATCGACAGCTAATAAAAACACGGGCAATAAAAATATCGTTAGGGGCGCTAACATCCGGTAGCGCGGTTTTATTGTACATAGACAAACGGGAATGGCGGGTTACATGTACATGGTTTCCGGGACAGCTGAAAATACGTTTCAGTCACGATTAGCGTGTAAGGGTTGATAGTACTACGATGGTTGTTATATTTAGCAATATAAAATTAGAAAGGAAAAGAAAAAATACGTGATTCATAATTACATCAAAAAATATAAAAAAATGCCCAAATAAAATGAACAGTTTTCTGAAAATCTAGTTTGATTTGAAATAATGTAAGTAAAACTCTTTACCATCAACTTATTACATACCATATAATTATGAAATAAAATGGGTAAAATACATACTTTAATATAAAGAGAAAATTTAAAGGTAATATACTTAGCATAACATAATATTAAATAGAACAGTTGAACAATCTATAAATCAAGTATGAACTTAGACACTGCAATTTCTTACCAAATCCCGTTGCTACCTTATTAATATAGCGATTTATTGAATTTTCTTACCTGAAACAAGTTAACGCAAATGTTATTTATATAATCTGTCATATTTTTAATATCACAAAAACAAAACAAAAAGCCTATAAATCTATAATTCCCGAAACATCATAGATTTGTGATAGAATTAGCTGCGTATTTTTCTTTGTATCATTTCATTATAATTGTCAGTATGTATTATCCTAACATATTTGCCCCTAACACCGCTAAATTTAATGAAAGGTATAAGAAAATTATCTTTCGGTCGACTAGAACTTTCGATTAGAAGTACTCATAGACGCGAAGTGTGCATATATTCCAATGAGCCAAAGTACTTCGTCAGGAATTGGGAGAGGTCTTTGATCTTTACTTAGCCCTCTGTAGAAAAAGGCGCATGATGTGTAAAAAGGTCTTAAGTATCACATACATATGTCATATGTACTCATGAACAATCCATGTTCACAAGAGTTACACAACCGAAATCGTAACCCATAAATCTCGACGCGTCCCACCCGGCCTTATCCAAAGAACAGAGCAAGTCAAATATCCGCATTTTTTATGATAGAGTGTCCGCCCGAAGCCCTCCCATTTGTATGCATAGTACGACCTTGGAGGCGCCCTGCAAATCATTGAGATTCGCGATCAACACGTCTCGGGGAGGACACGAATTTGTGTCTCACACACTCCCCGGGGAACGTGCGAAAAATATTTGATTTTCATGTGACAGCTAGGAGATTAACTGGCTGCTCAGTTGGACGGAGACTGACTTATCCAAGAATAATTAATCTAGACTTGGTGCCTTTGTTGCGTGAGGATTGGTTGTTGGTGATGTGTGGTGAGGTTTTAGGTTAGAAATTACTTTTGACCAGTAGTATTGAAAATGTAGTAGTTACACTTAGATACATTTTACGACCTTACCCCGTAGTATAGTCAAAAGCTCGAGTAAATATAGAGCACTTCTGGCCACGACAAACATACATGAAGCAGACGTCATAATTTTATTTCCCCATGTACAATCGCATAATATGACACTTAAGTTTTGCAATATTTAGTTAAGAACGACAAGCACTTGATACGAACTTAATTACTGTTTTATTACATTTACTCAGAAGCATCGGTGGTTCAGTGGTAGAATGCTCGCCTGCCACGCGGGCGGCCCGGGTTCGATTCCCGGCCGATGCATCCCTTTTTACCATTTGACCCTCCTTATTTAGTACAACAGTACGGAACAAATTAGAAATGATACTAAGTCCATTGCTAAACAACATTATTTTAGTCATTAGTTCAGCTCCATATCATGCCAACATACCACAAAAGAAAATCTATAACCCCGTACAAAGTAAAACTACGATTAAGAAACAACCGATTAACCTGCCCCAACTTAAACCACGTTTTCAATCCCATACAATTAGCCCCGCGGTAACTTAAGTGGCAGAACCGCAGTTTTAGCAAACGGTGCAACTTGCCTTCAATAAGTTGTTAACGTGACACTTGGCACTTCTTGAGTGGCTCATTGCTCGCTTCACTGCGGTTGGTACTTTTCAAATCCTACTCTTAACTGCGGTTTAAGAGGCTGTAGCTTTGAATGTAAGGGAGATGTGTGATAGAACTTTTGATAGATAACATAATATAATATAATGGTCTATAATTTTCGAAACCTTTGATTCATATCGTCCAGTGTGACCTAAAGAATAGCCTAGTTCTTATTAGCTTATCATTACAACATAACATAAAAAAATAAAAGTACGAGAATTCAATTTACGACACCAACTATGACAGTTTTTCCAAAACTTTAGTAATTAAATTAACTATATCGTCACATTGCGCTGAACGGAAAAACCGCTGATCATATTGTAAACAAACGTTTTTTCTTTTTTTAATTCTTTACTAAGCCGTTCACCACTAAGGTTATGTCGGCTGAAGTACAAACACTGATGCCACGGCGTTTGAACTTCTTGTTATTCCTTCGCCATGGTTACACCAACGCCGCCAGCCGCTACAACCGAAGAAAAAAAAATCGAAGCTCCATTTCTTCTCTTCCTTGTTCTTGGGTTCGTTCCAGTTGAGGATCCATATATAATTCCGAAGCAAACATATTTAGCCAATTTGGCATCACAACTGACCAAACATTCATTAATTATTTTTATTTTCAACTTTCACTGAGCTGCTGACTTTGTTGTTGAACCATAGATGACTGTCAATCAAACGTTAGTTCTTGATGGAAAATGCAACAGGACATATTAAATTCACGAATAACACTTGCTTATGATTAAGTAACAAGGTACTGATGTACTTTGAACCAAATACCCCTTAGTAACATTACCTAAACTAGCCCAAACACAAACAAAACTGCGTCGAAATTAGCCACAAAAATACACCCTGTTGTCGCCCGAACCTAAGAGGGTCAGTAAACTAAGCGAAAAACTTTTAATGGGCGAACCTAAACAACTGCGAAGTTAACCCGGAATTCCACCGGCGGAATCTATGAGGGCTATGTGTGGCCTTCATTTGGAAGTGACGGAATAAACGGGGTTTACAGTATTAGGTATATGTTGCAATGTATGTATGTGAAGGAAGCGAGAGTAGTTTAAAATTGGGATAAAAGAGCAGTTATCTGTCTACCACATTTAAAATGTTACATAAGTGCTATGATTCAATGTATAGATGACAAATATCCATAATATTGCAATATTTGTGATGTGATTAAGACGTGACTTTTACTTGATTTCTGCCTTTCACTTTGTATACTGTATCACAGCTTTGAAACTTATATTATAAGCATCGGTGGTTCAGTGGTAGAATGCTCGCCTGCCACGCGGGCGGCCCGGGTTCGATTCCCGGCCGATGCATCCTTTTACTTTTTGCCTGTACTTGACTAGCCTATTTCCTAGTCAGCTTATAATCAACAAGAACTTGGATAGTCGCATGCTAATTTACAAAGCAGGCATTATACGAAAAAACCATTACCAATATTGCCTCGTTGTGAATCAGCATAAATTATGTCAATCCGCGACATTACTGCCAAAATGCGATCACGTAGATGCACAATAGGCGGCAATGAGCGACCAATCACGCGCCGGACGTGAGCACCACCATTTTGTTGACATTCGACAGGCGTAATCATTGGGAAAACTAATCGGAGGGCCTACTAACGAAATTATCGACTTGGTAACTACGAGTATAGCTACTAAATACATGTAATGTATTGTGGTTATCCTAATGTAGGGCGTCGTAATATTATAGTTTAGGCAATTGACTGGTGTTGGTTTTAATAAGATATGTTGGTATATTTTAAATAAGCATTGCATGCTGGGCATTGAGAAATTAGCTTCATCGTTAATTCCAGATATATTTCTAATGCAACCAAATTTTTATATCATAATGCCTGAAGATCTCGTAACTATAATAAAATAAATCCATCCAATTTTAGACACGTCAAATACATTTTCATTCAAGTTTTAAAACCAGAAAACTCAAAAAACTCTAAACTACTAACAGGAGTCAATATTGACATATTTGAAGACACACGATTTCGTAACCATACAATACCAATAGTAAGCCCTCGAACCAAATATGTCCATCGTTTTGCCCTGATGCTAATGATGTGGTAATATCAGAGGGCCGTGCTGATTTTTTGGTCCAATGCGTGCCACATTGGTAATTTGCCATTCAAATTAACGTATGGCCATTTAGCATTGCCGATATGTAACTATTTAACCTATACTGGCCTGGGAGAGTTAGAGGTTTAAACAGTATAACGAGCTGTTATTGTACTCTGTATTTGTTAAATATCGAATTCGAAAATTGAGATGGACTAATATAGGTTGAAATATAGCGATGCGCTATCAATCCTACACAATAATGTAGGTAGTTGTAGCGTTAAGTCTGGAATAATATATCCAGGTTGCCTTTATTTTAAAGACAAGAGGATATATTTGCATAAGAAAGAACGAAAATAATTCAATTTAATACTAACTGAACAACAAAAGAGCGTGTGAGCCTAATAGGCGTGAGGCAAGATAGATTTATAAAGACGATTCAAGGCGGTTCGATTATATCTGTGTAACTCATTAGAGAAGCAGAGAGGTGAATATATAAATCTACGCCTTATTTAAATCAGAAAACCTACTTCAAAATTTTCATCCCTACAATATCTCACTCAAACTATAGTCAAAACCAAATTTACTCTACACTTAGGACTAGACTAGAGACTATATAAAGCGTACCTATATTCCCAGCTCCAGCATAAAACCTACGAACCTTTGTCCTTCAGAGTGATACGATCGCTAGGAGGAATTTATCGGTCCTCGAGAGCCTTTGGAGGCTTTCACTCGCTTAGCGATGCTCTGGGAATCTACACGGTCACCTTGTCTGGCCTTTGTTTTACGCTCAATGGGAATAGGGATAATGTGTACTTTAGGTGTAAAAAATTATATTAGGTTGATGATGAGAAACTCAATATACCTACAAAGAAACATCTTTATTCGCTGCATAAATTTCCCAAATATCAATCAATCTATTTTTCATTACGTTCTCTTAAACAAACAATTCAAAAAAATAAGCAAATAAAACAAGGAACATTAAAAGAAAAACAATGGTTGGTCTTAAGGCTTAGAGGTAACATTTAGTTCATCTACTAACGTTGGCATTACTATCATAATACTATTGTTTAATGATCGTCACTTTCTACTCAAGTCTCAATCTAGTCTACCCAGCTGGTAAATATACGGAAAAACAATTACCTATAATGCCTCGATTTAAATCATCATATATTAAATTATGTCAAGTATCATAACGCGAATGTGGTCTCTTTTCGTTATGTTAAACAATAATAATTCCTGTCACATGTACTAAGTCACCTCATCGTTCTTTTTTGACAACTATGAACATAAGATATTACACCTTATTCACGTAACTTCAACTACAACATATCACTTGAGCTTCACATTGGCTGCTAGTAGAAAAGTCACCAACTCCTTCGCTATTTAACTTGGCAACTCGTAGCCACGACAAAGGTGCCCCTGGGAGCTGGCAGAACAGCCCCAGGCTTATCTCCATCAGTCGGCGAAACTATTCCTAATCTTCGGATAGAAGTTGGTAAACTTCTTAAGTGAATACTTTCGCGGGGTCTATTTGAGCATTTTCCCGAGCGAGATCCCGACCGAGCATCAGATACGTAGTAGTGACATCTAGTGGTGGTTTGTGGACTTTTATTATACTTATTTAAATGTAGTAATATAATATGAGAGATGTTAAACTGTACGTGACAAAACAGCTGTTTGAATAAAGTGGTAAATAATGCTAAAGCCTTTTTTGTTACTTCCACACAAGCATCGGTGGTTCAGTGGTAGAATGCTCGCCTGCCACGCGGGCGGCCCGGGTTCGATTCCCGGCCGATGCAAGATTCCTTTTGGTCAGGCTAGAGTTAATTTCGGCGGCTTGATCCTATATGGATTTTCAGTTTTGAATACACCTAAAACTGAGTTTTATATTTGTAATTTTCCCCTGCAGAATCTTATATCCTTATTAGAAGGGGAATGTGCATTGCCTTTATTTCCTAAACTCACACAGAATAAAATTTGCATAGTCAATCACTTTAATTAAACTAAAGTGACAGATACTGTAGCTGATCCTAATAATCAAAGATGGACTGCCAACCGCTCGTCCTATACAAAGTACTCTTTGCCTCACAACATACCGAGACGATAGGCACTTATTTACATTCTAGTAATTCTAATATATTGAGGACACTATTACACCGATTGAACCAGTTCCTTGGTAAATTCATTCAAGACTTGTGTTAAGGGTACTAAATCACGTATATTTAATAAAAATATACATGTTACATATAGATAAATACCCATATAGCATATATAATCAACAACCAGACTGGTAAGCAGAAGAAAAGCGTAGTTCTTATCTCTGCCTCCACCGGGAATCGAACCCGGGACCTCTCGATTAGATTACTCCTACCATCTGAAATACACAGCATCTTTCATTAGCGAGCGCCGACAGTATCTGTGGGTTCAGACCACTGAATCATAATAAGTCGGCCACAGAATAACAAACACGAATATAACTCATTTAATTTGCATACATTAATTAGAACGAAGTCCATAGCTCTGGAACATGAATATAAAACAAAAAAACACTTTCACGACCATTAACTTTAGCGGAGTAACCAGAAGTTGCGTACCCATCTCCGGAGTTGCTTAGGTAGTACTTTTATGCCTACATAAGTGTTGAACAGATAGTCAGTATCAATTTGACAGGTGTAACAGTGTCGCTAACATTAACTGACTATTGGCAATGGTTTCCTTACTAAGTTTTTCCTCACCGTTGTAATCTAAACTACAAGAGAAGATAAACTAGCTACCTTTTTTATATTGATGCGTCTTAGTATTGTCAACGCTATATTTTGAGATTATTTAGTCATTATATCATACAACTAAATTATAATTGCTATAGTTTTCGATAAGGGTTGTAAAGGTTTATTTTTACCCATGAAGCTTGTCTTATTAGGCCTTAGGAAAAAAACATAATATAAAAGGGATGCATCGGCCGGGAATCGAACCCGGGCCGCCCGCGTGGCAGGCGAGCATTCTACCACTGAACCACCGATGCTTACGAACTAACAGATAAAAAACCGAAACACATCAAAGTTCATCGTTGAACTACAGTGAAAGGTTTAGAACCAGTATCATCAATGTGCTGTTAGGTAATAAAGCAGTTCAACTTAACTAGTTTCGAAATTGACCTCAAGGTCGACTCATCACTATGGTTACAAATACCACTCACTTAAGGTAATTTTCCACTATAGCAAAGCTATCCTCCGTTGCTATGGATACGTTTTATATTGACCAATGACGTGGTATGTGGAATATGGACATTGGTACACAAAAAAAGTATTAATATTGACGTACCTTACCTTAACTTTGGTGGAAAGACAACCTTATCTCAAAGTTTATCTTACTTGTGAAATGCCATTAGAAAAAATACATATACACAGTCTCATACAATTAATGACCGTTCACATTTCCATCTTAGAATTTGTGGTGAATGGCTAGTCATGCTTATTATGCATTTACCCCTAGACAAGTTCCCTTTATTGTTAACTTTGTATGCCGTGAATAGTTTAAATTATCATTATATATTAAAAAGAATAGAAAAAGAATAAATTTAGTACTGCATCACAGGTTATACCTATCATTAGCCTAGGTGTACATAAAGCACCACAATATGGAATAAAGGCAGCGCCTAGAAAGGTTGGTTTCGCCCATTTTTAGGGAAACGACTCACACATTGCCGAAACGGCCAGTTACAGTAACAGACTTACTAGGACCTTACATGTGGACCTAATTGTATGTATATTAACTGTATTAGGTTTTAGCAACGACTGAATACATGTCATCGGTTACATCATGTACCGTATTTTAATTATTATCAAAAATCAACGCATTATACGCCGCAAGGTTTTTGGGGATATCAATGTGATATACTTCATTGTAGTCAAGAATCTTTCTTTTGTTCTGCATATAGATTTGCACTACACTAAACTTAAAGCAAAAGTCGTGTTGACTAATGCCAACCCTTTACCTAATTCTGTAACATTTTAACACAATTTAAAGGTCAGTCCAAATTCAGACCTGAACTGGGACTCTATAAGCATATAAAGGAATACTTTTTAAAAATAATCAGTTATTCCCACAGGGTCGAAATTCCAAGACCCAGTCAGTCCACCGCCCACCAAATATGTACATCTCCGGGTGAGTTTATGGCACTTCCTTCCTCTGACGGGTTGGGCGGCCATAATGTCGTCTGCCCTGGCTGAAAGTGGCCTCGCCATGGCCCATTTGCATAAGCGAATGTCAAACACAAGTTTGACGTTTGCGTAAAAGTCTTATTTGCGTAATGTGTCTTTTAGGCAAAAGTAACGAAACGCGGTGATGACATAGATTAGAGTTCAGTCTTTTTCAATAGCATTTAAGATGAATTGTTATAATAAATATTGATCAGTTATCTGTACAACGCATAGAAAGTCTTTCTAAACATTTTAAGAAGGCAGCTGGTTACGTTCTATTCAATTCTTAGACAATTGGGACCACTACCATATTCAATATTATTATAAAAGTAAAATGATACTGTCTAACATATTATGTAATATCCTAAGACTACTGTAATTGTATCGCTTATATCGAGATTACTTTTATCTTATCACACAGTAATCATTTATTCATTACAACGGAAATTTAAATTCATTAGTATGCAATTCCACCCAACTACAAACTAAAATAATAAACAAAACAGCTGAATAAACAAAAGAACGCACACCTTATTCTGCATAACAAAACACTACTCGAGTCAGCAAAACAAATGAGTGGACAATGAGGTTAATAACTTATCTAATATGTACTTATCAAGTAGGGAATTTCGCAACGCATGTTAGAGACGAGGTGGCCGAGTGGTTAAGGCGTTGGACTGCTAATCCAATGTGCTCTGCACGCGTGGGTTCGAATCCCATCCTCGTCGACCCTTTTTATAAAAAAATATTTAACCTTATTACCTAGGATATTAGAAAACCCAACCTTTCATGTTAAATGAAAATTTTCCAAGAATTAACCTTCGTATGTAATAGTTAACTTAAGTATATATCCATACGTTGTATTTATTAAAACACAATTTATGTAATCAAGTAGAGGTTTCAGGGGTAGTTTTCTCCAATATTGATATATCCTATAACTTGAGCAAAAGATTAAGTAACTCACAATTGTGAGCTCCTTTAGGATACTCAATTCATAGATCAGTATTTGGCTCCTTTTACTTGTAAAACGGACAAACAAAAATCTCGGAAAAATGCACCAATTCATCAACAGATGGATGTAAACCGAAACCTATAAGCAAAACGCCTACAGGTGATTGCTTTTTGGTACATCTACAACAAAAATCAACCCTACAACTCAAACAAAAGGCAATCTACAGTAGCGTGCTATCAAAAGAAAAACGTTGATTGTTTTCCCAGCCCACTTTTGCATCATACAACAATCACGTACGTGTAAAAACTACATTTCAATTAATAAAAATGATGAATTCCGTCTGCGTACAGTTTATTTATGCCGCAGATCAATTATTTCGACAGGTACAAACGTAAATGCAAACATATCGCGCATGAATATTCAACGGGCATCTTCCGATACGATTGGTTTTTCAATCAACTTTGCACACGCTTTTCTGATGCAATTTTAAAGGCTAGGTAATCATCATCAGTTTGTCTCTGCCCACTGATGAACGGAGGCCTTTTTATAACATACTACTTTTGCTGTCAACTACCTCTGAAGATTATAATCAAGTTGTGTATGTAAAGCTAATTAAGAAGTCATAAGCTATCTAAGTTCAAACACTGTAAGGACGTTTATTTCTTTATTTTTTTTATCTGCTGCGCTGTTTAGGTGCAAAGCTTGTCCATTGGCCTTTATTAATATTTTCTTGATAATCACACATTATTTTATAGAACCATATTCGGATTATTACAGGAACAGTAGAGTCGTCTGAAGGCTTTTGGTTACTAAGAATTACTATAGTTCTCATCATTGTTGTATACATCTTTCTTAAGTCGTAATGCACAAGGGATGACTACCTATACTATAATTGAACAACATTCCAAATAGTTAATCAGATATAACTCAAAGAAAAAAACGTCTTGTTTAGCTAATAGGAGAGTTATGTCTATGATAACATAAATTTTATTTGAAAGTATTGTGAAAATAGGGTCTTCAATATCTGCTTACTCCTATGAATAATATTGGCGTAACGTATTTGAATTAATCAATGAATTATAACTTATATGACCTATCTACACTATTGATTCCACACGAAGTTATCTCTCTATAGAATTACTTTTGCAATCACATAGAACGTGACTTTCACAAAATTTAAACCTTTCACTCTACATAGTGCATTTAAACTTCGAAATCATCTGTATAAGCATCGGTGGTTCAGTGGTAGAATGCTCGCCTGCCACGCGGGCGGCCCGGGTTCGATTCCCGGCCGATGCATCCCTTTTATGCAGGCTCTACTAAGCTTTGGAATAAAAATCAACAAGTAGCCTTCCCTAGTACTAACTATCCGAGTACACAACAAAGTGGACTGACGAAACAATGCCTCTAAAAACCGCCAACAAGCAACGTTTTGAAAAGTGGAAGGGAACAAAACACAACAGACCAACAATCTCATGTTTGCTCCTGCGTGAATACCAAAAGGGGTAATTGTACGTTCTGTTTAACAGAGACGCTTTAAAATTCCCGCTCTAATTGTAGGCAAAAAGTGTGTTTGAGCGATCTAGGGATGGGCTGCTTTGGTCAGTATTTACTCGCCAGATATTGTGATTAATTTGAATTGATTTGATATATTTGATGACCTCCGAGGCGCGATTGGTTAAGCATCTGAAATATACGTTGACTAGTACCCTTAACACTAGTCTTAAATGAACTTACCAAGGGGCTAGTTCAATTGATGTAATAATATCTTAATAATTATTATGAATAAATACAATATTTTATAATTCATATAATTCAAAAAAGTAGATGTTAAATTAAAGTTATTATTACGCGAATATAATACATTGTTAACATGGTATTTATGACATTATTAAAAAGTAATAAATATCTATATTTTTTAACATATTTTGTTTCGACATATCCCTTTTTAGAAAAGTAATAATAACACTGACTACTTTCATACTATTTCAAGATCTAAATAAATGTAACCAACAGGTACTAGAAGGTACTTTATATAAAGTTAAGAAGATAGTGAACTGTGAATTATGAGTTTGAACTATTTCAATTTAACCTAAACACCAACATGACTACAGTACATGCTTTTGCTTTTCTCACATAACATAAAAACATAAAATAACATACGCTCCACGACTTTTGTATACAAACTCCCTTTTTTTATTATGACGGGGTAGTCAGAGGCTTGTCTTTTCTCACCTGAATAAATATTGGCATAATTATGTTATTGTATTCTTTAATACTTGCACATACTTGCAACAAAACAAACATACTTTGAATCTTCAGCCAACATGGCATTAAATGAGTAAGTACCAGTAACAGCAACGAAGCGTTAAATGGGTAATTACTCAGCACGTTCATTCCCATCCCTACGGACCCGTGTTTGCCCCGGCCAACCGCAGAGGTAGTTCCTCTTTTCTTGCTACGTTTTAAAAGTTTAATTAGATCGTCGTGTGTGTGGAGCTTTTGTTGTTCTAATTGCTTTCTTCCGTTTTGACGTGGAAATAAGCATTCAGCTTAAAATATAGTAAATTCACACATCGCAATTCATGGGTGTAAATTTAGCGCATACATACATTACGTATTAGCTTTATTGGGCTATGATATACATACAAAATATAACAGTTAGATAGACTCTATATTGAAAAAAGGGTGACGTTAGGAGAACCTATAACCGCCAAGTGTGTATGAGAAGATATATGAATGTCAATGAAGCGAAAGTGGTCTGTCAGGGGTACAAATGGGAATCCGTGATCGCTGCCTGCCCCTCTACAGGGAATCGGGTGTGATGTGTATGTATGTATGTATTAGTGAGCGTTTATAGCAAAGTATCAAAAATATCTAAATTTGTTACTACCATATCGTCAGAATAGACCTGAAGGATTCAATTCTCTAAAGGAGATTATGTTCTTTAGACATACAACAGTTTATGTATGTATGGACCCAAATGTGATGAGTGTGTTTTCTTAGAAGCCCCTTTAGTAATGGCCATTTGTCTGGACGTAGTACTAAATTAGGATTAGACAATTGGTAGCGGCCTTGCCTTTGAATGATGTTCCAGTGGCATTTACAACCTAATCCCATTAGTAATAGGGTCTCGGTGACATCAAACGGCTACACCCAAATTATGTTACGAGATCTCGAATTGGGCTTCGACGGACATTAGCCAAGCGGCCGATTCCCGTTTAGTTAAGTTTTAAATTAAATAACATAGTAAAGTACATAAGCACTATTCTATGTTCAGTTTATGTAAGATTCTTGGCAAATCTAGTAAGCTCTGTCTATGGTACGGTAAATCTCTATTATCCTCAAAAACCGCTTGACTCAGTTCGGTGCGAAAAACGAAAAAATCGGGACATTATTCAATCCTATCCTAAATTATCCAAAATGAAAAATGTGTTTCTTTGATAATCTTATCCTCATCAAAATAACTTACCAAATTTAAAGCTCCATTTCCAGCATATTCGTTCAAAGACGTAGCCTCACCATTCTACTCTTAAACCAGCAACGCACATTTCTTGAACCATCGAAGTCTATTAAAACAGGAACAAGCCCCGCCCATCCCGATACCGGCGAGTGTATCTCTCAAACTGTCCAAATTAATTGGTCCATAATCGCGGCATCAATTCAATAAACCAATTGACTTGATGACGCCCGAGGGGCTCCGGGTCAGCATCACTTAGGCAATAACGAAAATTAGATGTAGGGAGCCTATTCTACCTTTTCTAAACTACTACGGTAAAGAAAATAGACTAACTAGCTTAATTTTAGCCATAGGGAGCGTCGAATATAAAGCCTTTATAACGTTAAAAGCTACATCGTTACTAATAGATGTAAAAAGGGATGCATCGGCCGGGAATCGAACCCGGGCCGCCCGCGTGGCAGGCGAGCATTCTACCACTGAACCACCGATGCCTATAACTCTAAAGACGTAATATAGATACAAAATCGGAAGCGAAAGGTACAATTTTGGTGAAAGTCACGTATTAAATTCATTAATCAATCGTTAGAAACACGTAAAATAAAACAACAAAATAATAAGTTTTCTGTGTAAATAGTAATTATAAGTTAATTGTTATCGTTAGATTTAATAATAACATCTCACATTTGGTACTGTCACCTCTTACGACAAACATTGAAGTTAGGCTACAACCAGTCACATTATATGTAGAGCAAGTTAAGGTATATCCCAATTTATTTATCTAATCGAACATCATAATCATATACCAATGAAAAACACTAACGCATTAGCTCACACATACATTTTTATATCAAATCCTACATGGCCTACTCAAATAAACCTGCGAGCAAATAACCCGAGCGTAAGCCAGGTTTTTATAACAATTACTATATCATTTTTATGCGACGGTCCATTCTATTAAATAATACTGGCGCGGGATAATGGAGACTAGGGCTTTCTTAAACCTTTCAGCCGGCCCTTGGACCCTCGTAGGGTTCGCAACGGATAACGGCCCAGTTAATGGGCAGTTTTGAATTTACAAACAACCTTTCGCAGACAAGTTTCGGTGGAAAACTTTTGTGAAATGTGCGCCTAATGTTCTACTGTGTTTTTGGGTGAACATTAGATTAGAACGTTATTGAGATGTTGTGTAACGTTGTGTTATTGTTGAGTTTAAACTGTTTTCTCCTAACATACGCATCGCGAACGATATTCCTTAGTAAGAGAGCGTATGTAAGAAATACTTTTCATATGATTGTTAGCATTTAACATATTATACACATATGTGGTGTTCACTTTTCTGTTTATTTAGAGGGGTAGTCAAAAATCAGGGTTAGGCGGATTATTCGCTTTTTCGTGGTCAATTATTTTTGCTGCTTCAGCTTCAGATTTATCAACTGGCAGTTATATTAAGCGAATGGACTTGAATTTGTTATTGAAATACCTCTCTCTCACTCTTATCAACAAGACTCCAATTACAACGAAAAACTTTATATACGAGTACAACTAAACATACATAAAATATATCTCGTAGAAGACGAAATAAAAGACAGTGCCGTAACTTCATTTCTCACATGTTATTCATAGAACACGTAGATACGTGTATTTCTAAGAAATCCTTCGCAATATTCCATATGAGAAGTGGATGGCAGGTGCTTATTAAGTTCGCACAAAGGCTTCAACATACAGAACTTCCAGTAAGTGTCAAACACGAATAAGAATTTAAGTCGACTTGACACATCGGTAGGGTTGCTATTGCTTTCAATATGTAAGATGTGTCACGGTAGCACCTGATTGTATTCTAACATATTGTTAGGTTTATCAGGTAGGTATATTTGTTTGAATTGTTCTTATATAATCGAGTACTAAAAATAAAGACTCTAGCCTGTGTTCTATCATTTCAGTGCTGCCTTTTTATAAATAATAACAGTTATTGTAATTCTTTACACAGTTAAAATAAAAGAATAAAGATGATTATTATTGAAGTCTAAATTTGATCCTCATAAAATATGACAACCCTACATGGTTGAGAATGAAGTACACTTTGAGAGACGTTATAAGAATATTTATGAGATCTCGTGTTAAGAGTCAATTAATTTGTCTTCATATATTGTTTAAACGATTCAAAAGTTTTGCATACATGTTCCAGGAATAGACTTTAAGTACTTTCAAAGTTATTAACCTTCGTTATTTAACAGATTTTTATAAGGTAATGAACAATGTAAGTTCTATACGAATAGAGTTAATACAATAAAAAAACACAGGCTATAAATTATATAATATGTACTATGATATAACATACACTTCTGTGGTAATATTCAACAACATTGACTATATGTATGTATATTAAGAAGTTAAAAATGTAACCTGACAACACATAACGTACTCATATTATTTGTTATGCATTGTCATGTTTGACCAGAAAACCAGTGCTCAACATGATATTTGGTGATACTATAACTAACCTATCTCGTGTTAATTTTCTATTTTGAGTACAAATGTGGACGAAAGAAAATGAAATTTATGTATATTTTTTCTATTAATTACAGCATTACTCTCCATAATCAGTTCCCTCACTACGTACCTAAACATCAAACAAAACAACCTTATACAGAAAACATTTGAAACAAACGTATCCACTACATACTGACATCTAACAAATGTAAACTAACTCTGGAGCGGGTACAAGAGTGACGCAAATTCGTGACTCTCTCTCGGAGGGGAAACGCTCACATTTTTTACTAAAGGCTCCAAGGGAGACAAGCACCTGTCACTCTTACATGCATAAGACCTAGGTATATAGATTAGGTTCGAAATAAGCTGAGGGTTAACTTAAGTGTGCTTAAGTGATGTTATTATTTTTTCCTATTGGCATAGCTAAAGCCTTTTTAACCTCATTCTGTCTGCACATTTAATTCCATAGTCCTATATTATTTTCGTGTAATGTTTTCACATTTTTGTCTTATTTGTTTAATTCTTCTTTTAAGTTTTTTCAAATATATATGTTGGGCAATAAAACATTATAATTCTTTTACTGCTAAATTATCACATTATGCTTGTGCCTAGATCAATTAACTGAAATTAATCAACACGTAATGAGTGCCTTACAAACTGCAAAATCGCATTAGATTAATCCAGAAAAGAAATATGTTTTTTGTAAATGAAAATATTCAATAATAGCATCTGGACTAGTAAGATACAATTTTACGTATGACGAACTCATCGCCTGTTTTATTAGCTACAGAGCCTTTAGTGATTCTTGGAATTACATTGATCAATCAACTAGGACTTGGTCACATAATCATCTAACTTCCCCAAAAGGATGTTATTCTCTTACATATAAACACGTCATACACGAGGCTTTGATATGTAATATAGATACATTCACCAATCCATATCCATCTGTACCATCTCTAAAGCTTACAAAGACCCAACAAAAAGCATTCCGCGAAAACCTCAACGGTCAAAGGCAACGTCATAACAAGATACACACAACGTATGGTTTTTGCATCATCTAATTACTCATCAAAGGGACAAACTAAAGACCCTTACGTCTTTAGTCCATCGCACACTGACTTGTGTCGTGCAATATTACATTATGGCTCACAAAGGACCAGGTCCGGATTCTTTGTACTCTTTAATAGTGCGCCCTCTATTGGGGAGGGTCGTGGATATCGTATTCGAGCTTAATGTCTACGGATTTCTATAAATGTGAATGTAAGATGTAAGACTTTAAATTGTGAAGTTAAATACGTTGAAATACAATCCTATTTATTATTACGAAAGTGTACCCCATAATATAGTTTCATCGTTTCATTTCACTTGCTTAAATGAAGATTTTGAATACACGAATAAGATCAATCAATATCTTGTTGTGTAGATGTGTTTAGATATCAGAATGTCTTGCTATGGTTATATAAAGTACTCCTCCATTAATATCCACCAACGTAACTTAATATTGGTGGTTGTAACATGTATGTAAGTGTTTTACTCAAGTTCAAAACCACGTTAAGCGTTCCAAAACTTGTAATATTCTTAAATTTCCACCTCCGCCGCGTATTCAGCCATAAAACTTGCACACGTCCAAAGTTTTAATAAACTAAACTCTAAAGAGGAACCTAGAAGCGTGGTGCACTTGAACGTGTCAAGTGGTTTGCACTAGAGTCACTCGCATCTCCTGCTGCATATTGAAAAGGCTGACTTTCAAGGGCTTAGGGATATGGGTATTCTAAAGAAGATCTACCATACTGGCTTCGTACGAGAAAAGGGCACATCTATGATTTTGGTTAAACTTAAATAATTAGATTCAAGTTTTTACCATATTCTGCTTAAAAGTGTGGAAACCGCTTTGAGCCTATTTACCGAATTCCTTGAAGATAAAATTCTACAAAAAAATTAACACATGTGCCTCTTTTCTGATTCTAAATATGTAAATAACACAATTTAAAAAAAAATGTTTAAAAATGTTAGTTGTGCCCTTTCTTCTTACGACGACAGCATGTGTAGATTAGTTAAGAGAATAGTGTTCACGTCACGCATATATGTTTAAATATAGAGTGCTTAGAGACTTGAGTGACTATAGTCATGATTACGATATTGATAGTTAAGTATATTGATTATTTGATATTTGGATGATCAAGTTTCATCGAATACCCGGCCTTAGTTTGTCGCTTTCCACTTACTAACTATATACTTTAAAAGGATAAAAATCGCTTTTGCGTAAATATTCTATAACATAGTAATAGGCAAGTTACGGCCAGATTTTGAAATAGGCAATATGCAGCACCAATCACAATAAGATGCGCGAGAGCGACTCTGTAGTGATGAGTCATCAGAGGTCATTTCGACACTATTTGAGTTGAACTGCTTTATTACTAAACATACTTACTTAACAGCACATTGATGATACTGGTTCTACGCCTTTCACCGTAATTTAACGTTGAACTTTGACGTGATTCGGTTTTTTATCTTATAGTTCGTAAGCATCGGTGGTTCAGTGGTAGAATGCTCGCCTGCCACGCGGGCGGCCCGGGTTCGATTCCCGGCCGATGCAATCCTTTTTATACTTTTAAACCTAAATGATACGGATGATTTGAAACCGTGATGCCGTTTAATATTTATCACACAATTCACCCTTAAACTTATTATTTATTTAAGCCCTACTAACTCTCTTACTTGAATATCAATTATGTTGTTCACACACGACCAACCACGTCCCATAAAGGACACATTTAGTCTTGAAACATCGTAAAAAGCACGTAAAGGGGACGAATTTGTCCAAAAAGGTATTCCCATTTTAATAAAGAATGAGGTTTGAACACATCTGATTTTTACGCCAAGGAGGCGCGTTTAGGACGTGGATAAACCTCTTTGGTTTGACGACGGCACATTACGTAAGATTTAGCTGGGACTAACTTTTCTTTTTACGTGAATACTGTTGTAGTATCAATGGAATAATGAAAATATTATACGGGCCCCCAACCTATGCGATAGTAAAAATTACATTATTTTCAGCAGTTTAATTACAAAAAACGTGTACTGAGTTCTTCAGTATTTATTTGTACAAATATTTTTAAAAAACTTAATATAATTTTTAATGTAAGGTTTTTTTCAGGTTTATTCATTTACGTTTGCTTTAGACTTTAATGTTCTAGTAAAATAATGTTCTACATTGTTCAAACTATATACTTATTGGCTACCGCACTGTATGTACATCAACATCGCTTAAAACTGCTGTTATTACCATATATGCTGTTATATATTCAATACCTAATATCACAGATAATATAATACTATACAGTACTAATAATCAAATATTTATTCCTTCATTCCTTGTACCACACACCGTTTTCGTTTACCATATTAGGTCCCACCTCACGTAGGACACCAGGGGTCGCTCGGAGCGTCTCACTAACTATTCAATAGTCTCCAGCCGCCGAAGATTGTAAAATGGAGAAAATATGGTCTTCGAATGGGTGAGATAACGCCGTATTAATAGTCCAAGAGCCAGTGAACCCTGGGAGTAACGGTCTTCCTGTAAGGTTAAAAATTTGTATACCTACAATTTATGGCATTCTAAAAGCAATAGCCATGACCTGGCAGGCGTCAGCCCTGCACGTCATCAACCCCTGTACTTTTTATACTGTTAGATAAATTTAATTTTAAAACTTGTTTCTGTAAGTTTGAAAATTTTATAGGATAAAGTTTATTTATTGTTCATCTTAAAAACAAAATGCCAGGCGATTTCAATAAGCAGAAGTACATGACAGGTGACTTAGAAAATGCACATTGATGAGGTAAAATAAACTTTATCCTGTATGATTAAAACTTTTATATGTTTTTAAGTAACCGTCTTAGAATATATATGTGCAATGCCAGGCGGTTTTGACCAGCATAAGACCTTGCCAGGCGATGGTACAGCTGCTAAGGCCGCGCGAGTGAGAGGTGTTATATGAACACAAACATGTTTCTGTAAACTTGAAAATTTTATAGGATAAAGTTTATTTATTGTTCATCTTAAAAAAAAATTGACAGGCGATTTCAATAAGCAGAAGCACATGACAGGTGACTTAGAAAATGCATATTGATGAGGTAAAATAAACTTTATCCTGTATGATTAAAACTTTTATATGTTTTTAAGTAACCGTCTTAGAATATATATGTGCAATGCCAGGCGGTTTTGACCAGCATAAGACCTTGCCAGGCGATGGTACAGCTGCTAAGGGCGCGCGAGTGAGAGGTGTTATATGAACGCAAACATGTTTCTGTAAACTCTCGTTCTCTGTACGTTGTTGCTCGAGAGTAGGTATACGTCCCTTCGTATTAAATAAACGGTCTCACTCGCACTATAGGTATTCAAGCAACACCTCTCACGCGCACGCCCTTAGCAGCTGTACCATCGCCTGGCAAGGTCTTATGCTGGTCAAAACCGCCTGGCATTGCACATATATATTCTAAGACGGTTACTTAAAAACATATAAAAGTTTTAATCATACAGGATAAAGTTTATTTTACCTCATCAATGTGCATTTTCTAAGTCACCTGTCATGTACTTCTGCTTATTGAAATCGCCTGTCAATTTTTTTTTAAGATGAACAATAAATAAACTTTATCCTATAACATTTTCAAGTTTACAGAAACATGTTGGCGTTCATATAACACCTCTCACTCGCGCGCCCTTAGCAGCTGTACCATCGCCTGGCCAGGTCTTATGCTGGTCAAAACCGCCTGGCATTGCACATATATATTCTAAGACGGTTACTTAAAAACATATAAAAGTTTTAATCATACAGGATAAAGTTTATTTTACCTCATCAATGTGCATTTTCTAAGTCACCTGTCATGTACTTCTGCTTATTGAAATCGCCTGGCATTTTGTTTTTAAGATGAACAATAAATAAACTTTATCCTATAAAATTTTCAAGTTTACAGAAACATGTTTGCGTTCATATAACACCTCTCACTCGCGCGCCCTTAGCAGCTGTACCATCGCCTGGCAAGGTCTTATGCTGGTCAAAACCGCCTGGCATTGCACATATATATTCTAAGACGGTTACTTAAAAACATATAAAAGTTTTAATCATACAGGATAAAGTTTATTTTACCTCATCAATGTGCATTTTCTAAGTCACCTGTCATGTACTTCTGCTTATTGAAATCGCCTGGCATTTTGTTTTTAAGATGAACAATAAATAAACTTTATCCTATAAAATTTTCAAGTTTACAGAAACATGTTTGCGTTCATATAACACCTCTCACTCGCGCGCCCTTAGCAGCTGTACCATCGCCTGGCAAGGTCTTATGCTGGTCAAAACCGCCTGGCATTGCACATATATATTCTAAGACGGTTACTTAAAAACATATAAAAGTTTTAATCATACAGGATAAAGTTTATTTTACCTCATCAATGTGCATTTTCTAAGTCACCTGTCATGTACTTCTGCTTATTGAAATCGCCTGGCATTTTGTTTTTAAGATGAACAATAAATAAACTTTATCCTATAAAATTTTCAAACTTACAGAAACAAGTTTTAAAATTAAATTTATCTAACAGTATAAAAAGTACAGGGGTTGATGACGTGCAGGGCTGACGCCTGCCAGGTCATGGCTATTGCTTTTAGAATGCCATAAATTGTAGGTATGCAAATTTTTAACCTTACAGGAAGACCGTTACTCCCAGGGTTCACTGGCTCTCCAACTATAAGCTTTGAAGAGGACGGGTGGATGTAAAGTGTCAAGTTTGTGAACGGCCTGTTTTGTATTGGGATGTGTTTAGGGTTGAGCTGTTTGAATAGTAATATGCTTTATTGGGTGCTGGTGCTTGGATCCTGAAGGGTTGGGTCCGTGTGGTGGCGCTCTTGAAAGTAAAGGTTTGGTTTGTTTCTATCATAATCAAAAGCCCAGCGAACCTAAGGTTAGTCACAAAACTAGGCATTAATTTGGAGCTGAACTTACAATTAAACGTTTTATGAGGATTTAATTTATATGTATAATAAAATTTTGCTTCTTCTGTAATGTCATACCCTTATTCTTGTGACACTGATATCTGAACTAATTGAATTATTATATAATAAAATAATTTGCCATGTAATAATTCGAACCATTTCCTACGAGTACTTCGACGCCATCTGTCGCCCACTCCTTCAAATTATAATACACTGGAAGGACGCCGTCCCAACTACTCAGAGTTCGCAATAAGTAGACTTTAATAAGACTTTGCAATCATAACGAGCTCGGTTTCGTGCGCGTGTTCCTTTCATCGTACTTCAGTTTCTAGGTGACCGGACAGCGAAGAGGAATTTTCCATTTCGTCCTTTCAACTCGTCTTTTCTTTTATTTTCTTGTCTTTTGATTTCTTTGCTGAGATTTTTATGTTCCATTTCCTTTCTGTGACTAATACTTTAGGTTCTCCTTTATTAAATACGTTTACTGGGCCATATTATTGGTGGCGCGTGGAAAGGGTTTAAGGCAGTTTGGTTGCGATAAATGGTAATTATAAATAGGTTATTCAATCACAAAAAATAAAGCTTTTTCTTACAAATTAATGAAATGACTACACAAACACTCTCTAAAAGGTAAATCTGAATTCTGAATTAACAATACATACATTGTATCGAATGCTGTATAGGGAATCATAGTACTTTACTCATCGCCTATAATGTACCTGTATATCTCATTGGAACAAAAGAGCTACACACTCTATATTATATATAACAATAACACACACATCGAAATCAATCAAAAACTTTTGTTAAATTGATTCTAACTAGCTGCTGTGTCGTACCATCTTGACGGTATGTCGTAGGAAGCGACTAGGGGGCTACGGGTATGGTTTAGAATAGAGTAGTTGTTAATGTTTCATATAACATCACAACTCTATGTAAAAAACCTATGCATTGTATGTACACAAAAACAAAAGCGCTTTCACGACCACTAACCCTTATGGGGTAGTCAGAGGTTCGGGTGTCCATCTCCACACTTGCAAAGGTAGTAATTCTATGGCCACCTCGAACCCACGTGTTAAGTCAGTACTAAATGTGACAATAAGAAATAAACATAAACTAAAACTAACCTGTCCATGGTTGACAAAGCCGTGTCGCCTCGCGATGTCATCGACGTGATGCGCCCCGTCCGGCACGTGAACCGCGAACTCGTTGTGATACGTGGTCCCCGGCAAACACGTGACCACGTGAACCAGTGCCACGGAACACAACGTGGCCAGGAAGTGCCATCGTGAACACATGTCAGATTGTGCGTTGCTGTTGGGACTTCGCTTCTATTCTTCCAAGGTTGACGGTACACACATTTGCTTGGACGGTCTTAGAGAAGACGTTTGTGTACCTGGAACAATAAATATTAGGTTGAGTTTAAACATGCATACAAAGGGGCCGTGGACAAAAATCAGTATCCGTTTTCAGAACACAAGAAATATTGACTGTTAGGACATCATTAAAGGACCGATTTTTTGTTTATAGGATACTAAGACTTTTTTTTTGAATAGTTAATATACTCGTAATTAGTACTCGTATATTTGTTGAAGCATAAAGGTATATTACTCGTAATAGAAACTTTATAAACAGAAATATGTTATATTTGTCAGTTAAATCCCTATAAAATCTATCATCACGCTACAACAGTCCATTTCCTCAACACAAACAAACTTAATACCATTTACTAGCACAAAAATGTGTGTACATAAAAAAGGCATTACTACACCAACTTCGCGCAAAAAGTGGAGTAAACTCCAACAAAATCCCAGCAGCTCATAAGTTCAAACTGGCGGTTCTTAAACAAAGCAACTTTGGCAACATAAACCTCCAAAATGAAAACTCCCCGCATCATTCGTAGCGGCCAGGGTAGATAAAGGCTACGGACATAATGCAGCTACACATCAGCTGAAATTCGTAGCGGGAAAATATTCGTAGTCGAGTTTTGATGGTACATTTCGTGTAAGGTTTTGTTGGTTAATCTTGTATGATGATATTTTAATGCGTTTGCGACGTACATACATACAAGTATATGTTAAAAGCTAACTGCCTACTGTTAACAGCATATAATGCAAGGTACAGTATATACGATATATTACGATTTAAACAGTTTCTATACCATTGGTCACTACCAGTAAAATTACTATTGAATAGTCGAATGTGCTAGAAAGACCTTATTTGACTTAACATTTCGACCTATATTTCTAACCCTACATTTAATTAAGAAATCTTCATCTTCAACCAGTTTGACTAAATTGAATCGGAATGTATATATATTTAAATACATCATTCACGTCCCTTAATTCCTTTCGAGACAGACATAATCTCGAAGACACGATATTTCCTAGGTCACTTTTAGCGTGAATACTCAATCAATGGGATTGCGACGTCATTTGAAAAATTGTTGACAAGTTCCTAGCCCATCTTCTAATTAATTCCATTTACTCCTAATCTTTAAATCGCCTCCCACGACAAGCTGGGAAGAACGGCAGCTATTTATTCTTTTTACGTCCCAGCATGGGATAACATACATATTTTTCCCTATACATAATTAGTTTCCTTCTCAAAACGCCTCCAAACTATTACTGTAACATTCCTTAGAATTCGCTCCGACGTAGATCCTTCCCAAGGCAGCACTATCCGTGGAATTTTAATATCCTGCTTAAATAAAACGTCCACATAAACTTACACCAATAGGGCCGTTTAAAACCGCTTGATACGGGCTCCATTTGAATGGGAGACGGGTTGAACGCTTTCTATGTATTTTTCATGATACTATTGCATTTAATCATGCATGTTATAATGCTGAGAGTTTTGGTTAAGGTATAAGAGGGGATAAGGTAAGTTTTTTTAGGTTGTGTATGATTTTCGAGGGATAACGAGACGTGAGTATTGGAAATTAATTGCATTTAGATACACATTGTTTGATCTAAAGGTGTAATTAAAACACGAGATTATTTATTACAACGAGAACTAGCAATAGAAAATAAAAGATTCTTAAAATTTTACAGAATCTCTTGACAGTTACAACCTTCCTTAAATGCATTTAACTAGATGGGATCCGATTGTCAAATGGCTTCAAATTTGAATATTCTGTTCTGCTATTTGTTGTCAATTAGAACCTAACTTAACATTGGTTTATATAAAAGTCCTTTTTACAAAATAAAGTAATCTTCACCAACTCCACGACCAATATTGGTTAGAATAAAAAGCTACCGGTCACGGACCGAGATTGAGTAAATTTGTTTTACAGATAACTTTCAAAGGCCGGGCATAAATTAATTTGGGGGCCATACATCGCCCAATTAAAACGCTGTAACTCAATTCCCAGCGGAACATATTTATTTGGGAGACTCTTTGTATTCGTCCCCCGGGACGTGCGGAATAAATTTACATTTTACAACGGACACAGTGAAAAATAACATATGTAACGACTGGTAGCAGTTGTAGAGTGACAGAGGCGTGGCGATTAATGGTATTGTGCCATTCGTACTATAAGATTAGTGTGTTGTAATAGGCGACTAAAAAACTAGAGATATTTTGAAATGATACTAGTATACGTATACTAAGTCCTTGTACATACATACAATATACACGCACTATCGGTTTATTTTTACAAATACTAACTTCTTAATAATATTTTTATATTATTATTTAACTTGCATGATTGAACGAAATGAAATTAAACTGGTTCCATTTAACAAAATATATCAAAAGCAGATAGTAGTACTGCACTATGGTAAGGTCCTATTCCCACGTCCTGAGAACAAAACTCAGCTTATAACTACAACGGAATCCCAGACGCAATCCGTACAAAAGCCAAGAACAATAAAACTACCAAGTTAATTTGTATTTTAAAGAAAACTAACCCGAACAATGGTAAGGCGGCGGCGAGATCCAATCCAACTTACTCAATTAAAATACTTGCCTAATAGGGTGTTAACTTTTACAGATAAACATTTTTGCTCCCGACGTCTGACGTATATTTTAAGATAACGTTGCTGCGAAGGTCTTTGGCTTCAATGACTAGACACTTAGTATTCGATAAGAATGATGGCGATCAGACTAGGGTTCAACAAGAATGTTTTGAAGTCCGTTCCTGTCTTTAGTGATGAAAGATCGTCGGAAGCATAAAAATATTCCCACGGTCACTTTTACCAGAACAATCAGGGTTGAGATGGCATAGTAATAGAATATTGGAAAACGTCATAGGGAAGTTAACAATTATGTTACTTATCTGTATACCGTATGCATGCCGCACCTAAAATATCTATGATTTTAAAACAATGCTACAATCCAATAACACCTAAGAATATAAACACACACTATCCTCGAAAAGAAAGTAAGGTCAGAATCATAGATACGTTATCTTTAGTCCGTTCCACGGTGAAAAAACCCTTCGATTTATGCATACATCAATAATATAATATCACCTCGTTCACTCTTAGCAAAACAATCGCGGTTGAGATGGCATTGATTTGCAATGTATTTATATGGTTTAATGTACTAAATGACCTGACTCAAGAAGTGACATTGGGTAACAGATTTAGTCGTCAATAATCAAAACTTGTAAGACCCATTTCGGTATTTCTCGGAATTAAGGTCTAATCTGCACAAAGTTTAGAACCTCAAGGTAGGGTAACCAATTGATTGGTGATTACTAAATATCTGTCTATGGCAGCTGAAATTACAATAGCTTAACTATCATAACTCTATCATTAACTCTGTAGAGATAGTCAAAGGCTTCAGTTATCACTTTCGAATCAACAACAGTTCTTTCTCAATGTTGTATATGTATGCATGTATGTCTCTAAACGGATAAGCAGAGATTATAGATAGCCATCTGGAACGACCCTGTCAAATCTCTCTTGCCTCACTTAATACACCCTTTTAACTTCTCATACATGGTCTTCTGTTCTTCACGCTACGTACACGCGTCTTAATAAGAATATTTCCAAATTGATCTGTATACGAGTATGTATACTACGCGGCCTATCGCGTTCAACTCTACCTTCCACCTTGGCTCTATGAATTCCTCTCGTTAACCTTCTTTCATCCATCAACGAACATTTCCCTTTTTTCGTCACTACATCTTCTCTTCATACCAACAACATTGTGTGAATGTTGTATATAAACGTGTTAGATATTCAGACTTAGCCACGTAGCACATCATTAAGTAAACTAGTCGCCTCAGAGGCATTGTATTCTAAAGCACCTACACTGATCGCCTAGATCACCCATTGAATCCGATAAGGCTGCCTTACACCGCAGTTATAATATGGTCTCGCCCACTCAAAGATACTGCCGTGCTAATCTCGGCGGAGCATTGACGAAGTGGCTTTAGAATTCCGAACAATAGGGCTCTTACAAGTCGACTGCACGTACGTATAACTATAGAATCCTTTCACATTATACCCCGCACATCAAGGGTAACAAGTCAACAGGGCAATTAATACACAGTATCGGGAGTGTGAATGCAAGGAGCTCAAGTTAGATTGGTTGGATAGCTTGATGAGCACAAGACGCGCTTTGTTGCTTGGACTTAATTATGATCGAATTATGATGTACTTCGAATTAACCAACATGATAATTGTAATTTATAATTAACCGGTTCATAAATTTTCGTACAACAAATATTAAAACGTGGATAACTTCTGTTCGTGTTTCTTTTTTGTATAATACAATACACGTGTAACATTAGTCTAAGATATCGAACATAAAACTTTGCCAATCTACTTTTTTTTCCAGCAATAAACAACTTAATCTATAGAAGATTTAAACCTATTAGATTCGTAGTCACATCCTTTCGTCATTGCCATTGATCTTTTATCCAATACAGATCTTATTCATGGCTGTTTCAGGATCTACCCCGGTACTGTTATTAAACACACATATTCCATTTATTTCTCACATCCACAACAGCGCAATACAACACTCTTGAATAGCATAAACTACACAACACGTTCGTAAAAGACACAATATGTCAAACCGCAACACGCGTATTCAGCGACAACAAAGGTTCGATTTTTCCTCCACCCATCCGATCGAACAGAACAGGCACACAGCACAGAACAGTCCCTACCTTTCAGAGCGTATCGCAACTTGAATAAATTCAACCATCCGTACTCACATTTGAGTAATACGTGAACATGTCACAAAAGGCCGGGCATACCAGAACATATTCCATCCATCACAATAAAAACGGCACAAAAAATATCCCCGGCTTACGTACCCTTAGGTATCGGACAACACAATAAGGATTTTAGAAGATCAATTGAATGTACCCGACGTCCGACGTACCGGACCTTTTGTAATATATTTAAGAATATTGAATGAAATCGAATATCATAACTTTTAGAGGGTGCTTATGGACGTTTCCCGATGTTATTGTCCAATTTTCTATCCCTATTGAAAAGCCGACTTTTGCGAAGAAAAACTGAGACACAATGGGCTTTGTTAGTCAAGTCCTAATAATGTAATGGAGCCCTTATTTTAAGGTTGACGAGATTTCACGAGAACTGTCCACGTTTCTTTCGAAATTACGAGAGCGTGTATCAATACAATGTCTTCGCTGACATTTTATCTAATTTCTAAGATGAGACATTCTATCGAATTCTAAAGAAAAACGTTTCAGTTTGTTTTGATGTTAACAAGCATTAACTAGATACGATTTTTGCTCCAACGTATCTAGCCTAATAAAATGTATTACACAATTCAAAGAAAACAAAAGAGTTGAGAAATATAGCTTTACACGTGTATCATTCTTACTCATGTAAGTATTACACTGCTACTTACATCAGTAAGTAGAAAACGCCTCTAAACCTCAATAATATAAATCAAAATCCCAGATTGTTGACTGTTCACTAAGCGTCCCAGCTCTCGTAAATAATATTACCTATCTGGTGAGACGTGGACTTTAAAGAACCAAAAACATTCATAACACTAAGATAACGTTTTTCCCTTAACCAATTACTATATAGATCATTAATACTAACAGTCATAGTAGACATGTAAGTAGAATTAGTTACCGTAACATAACTACGTAATTAGGCGGAGAGATGGCGCCGCACTGCGTCTACACCATGCACTTGTTTTCGCAAAGTTTTCCATTACATTAGAGCGGGTGCATGGAACTGGAACAACAGCCAGACTCGTGAGGACTCTAACTTGGCCCCTTAGTTACGTACGGATACGTGACAACACGACTGGAGGTGCTTTAGATTCGATTTACGGAACATATAGCTGCTATTTAGAGGGTAAGATATGTTCGGTTGTAATCTAGTCCTTTGGGATTTTTTTAAGAAAATTAATGTGAAATATCTACCTTTCTTTATGTATATATGCCCTGGGAAACCTTAGGTTAGAAGACTCGAATTCTTATTAGGAGATAAACACGCAACCAGTCCCAATATTTTAGGTTAATGTACACTAAATCCATATATTAATACGAAAGAGAAGCGAAGACACCGACATTCCTTAAAGCAGTATATTAGTATATTATTTCATTACTAGACTACTAGGTAGACGGACAGTTACGTGGGAATAAAGACATGAAAGTAAGAAGAGAGCCAAATTGAAAGGTTTATGATGCGAACTAGGATCACATCTGTCAATCGCAAAGTATTGTCTTGGCATGTTAATTCATAGCCTGGATCCTATATATATATGACATATACTCTCGATAGTCCGAACTGTTATTCGGCGACTAATCCGCGCCTCATTGGGTGTTTGCGTAAACTTCTCCATTACATTAGACGGGTGCATGGCGACCGGATCGGCAAACTGGAACAAACGCCCGCACTCGTGAGTGGAGACAAAAAAAGCCTTTTTCTTACGGAGTAAAGGAATATTTACTATAGGAAAACGGGTTATAGTCTTCCCGCGACCACGGGTCCAATGTAAATGGGTAAAAACGTGAAAGAGATATTAAGGTATCTTCAATAATTTATCGTGATATGACCCGGTCTTATAGAGCAAATAAAATGAGTATAAATCGCGAGAGTTTAAAAATAACTATTGTAAAGAATTATGTTAAAAAGAGGCCTAAAAAAATATAAGCAACCTTCGGCGTAATTATGGTGATCACTTAAGATGAGACATCATAGAATGAGAAGTGTTATTTTGGTGCACTTCAGAGTTTGTCTGACAATTCTAAGTTAATGGACATACAGGATTTGTGTCTTATGTTATGGTAAAAAAACTGTGCTTAAAAATAGTACGATTATAAAAAGCACAATGATTGTATGTGTAAGGATCCTAGCCCGAGACACTTAGTAGTTTAAATATTAAAAGTCATCAGAAATATTTGTTGAATTTTAGGTACATTATATTACAAAGAGCAAGTTTTAACTTTAGAATACCATTAGAAACTTGAAGACAGTTCGACTAGTTAATTCTTTTACAAGCAGTATTTATTGACAGGTTTTTTATTAGACTAAACCGATCTCTCCCTACGGTCTGCTGGAGGTAATCCCTAAACGGGACAAGTAGGCCTAATGTGCAATTTGTCTGTCTCTGTTCATATATAAATGTAACGTGTGTACATGTGTATAATAAGGAAAAAATAAATAAATAGAATAGTTTCAGTAAAATATTTTTAGATATTGTTATTAAATTACAAATAAAGTTAGTTTTAGTGCGCCTTTAGAAAAACACGTCCACAAGGACTCATCCTAACCCGCGCTGTTATTGTAACGGATGTAACTTTGGATAAATGTCAACTGTTCTCGAATTTACGAGGCAGCGAACCAGTGTGGTTTTATTAGCTCGTTTTGCATACATTACTTCCACCGCCTCACAGCTAGATGGCGTACTAAATGGGTTTTAACCCGGTTATGCCCATTGTGGCGAGCTCCTTCATTAGACACGAGTTTGTTTACCCATCTCAATGCACTGATATGTTTATTATGTGCTCGTGAAATGCCACCATTTTACTGATACGTTCGTGGCACATCATCGAGTTTTATATCATTTTTATTAGCTTAAGTTACATAATATTATGATAAGCGTTACTCTCTAGATAGGGAAACGTTGAGTGTTTAACATCTGTATTGTGACTGGTTTATATCCAGTTGGTTAAAAATACCTTTACCTATACCTTTTACTCATTGAAAACACTATTATCTGGTCTGGTCAACAAATTGGTTTAATATAATTTTTTGTCAGGGTTTTACACTACATATTTATTTTTATGGCCAAGCTATGCATTTATTTATTTTTACCTTTAGATTAGCACTCAGATCCATGAAAAGAATAAATCAATTTAATTTTAATGGAACTGTTATCATTTATTTACGCTTTGAAAGAAGATGTAGTGACTAAGATTGGTTTGGATGGATTGGATGGTTCGATGGTTTGGACATGTTATGAGGATGAATGATAGCAGATTGACAAAAGGAATATATATGAGTGAAGTGGAAGGGCGGTTACGTAGGGGTCGGCCTAATAAGACATAACAGTCAGATAGACGCTATATTGAAAAAAGGTGACGTTAGGAGTACTTATAACCGCCGAGAGTGTATGAGAGGATGTATGGATGTCAATGAAGCGAAAGTGGTCTGTCAGGATCGAGACAAATGGGGATCCGTGATTTCTGCCTACCCCTCTACAGGGAATCAGGCGTGATGTGTATGTATGTATGTATGTATGTTATCATTCCTACACCATCCTATCATCGAAAAATACAAAGCATCCATTCATATCACCTCAAACTCAAAGAAAAGCGTACTTCTCAACAGCATTAAAGGCCGAAGCAATGAAACAAAACCCCACATGTCGATAGCTCGCAACGTTAAACTGGCGTGATGTCGATAAGGAATTTCATTTTGAAATGTCGGTTCTCTTAGTTGCGAGTGTTGCCTGCTACGAGATTGACTTCTTTGGCTTCGTAGCGCACTGAAATGAATTCGTAGTACGGCTCTTTTATTTCGCCGCAAGGTCTAATGTGGATATTCGATTTCGCATGACACTCGCTTTGGCTGAGGTGAAATCTTTTATTGCGAAAACGTATCCATGAACAAACTTCAAAAATGAAAACCTCTGCAGAAGTACACAAGTTTAGAAATAACGAAAAACATGCTACTTAGCAACAATAATAAATTTATCATATATATGCTCTATATCTTGAGAAATCTCAAAGCCAACGCATTTCCACGTAGACCAAACGCAAAGAAGCATCTTTCCCCCTCTTTGAAGAGCTGCCGTGTCGAATTAGATTCGAACCTTTCATTCGCTCCCTCCGCTGGATGGTTGAAGCGAAATTATTGCAATATCGCGAACATCGCATTTGCCATGACTCATCAGTCAAAGGCGCTGTGCAGTTATCGACGAAGTGCGCTTGTCGATATCGATGGAGCTGTCATCGTCACGTCCCATCCCTTTGATGTTGCTGCTTCAGTGTATTTGATGCGAGATCGGATGCTACGGGATCCTTCTAATAAATATCCTCAAAGATTTCCAGCTTATAATCTCTGATGGGATGTATCTATTGACGTTAAAGAAGGTTTAATTCTCGGTTTTCTTCCTGTACGGTCTTAAGAAGAGATTAAGCGATCAGAGGTAATACATATTTTATATTGATTGGTTGAGGAAGTTTATGTTTGACCAATTGTTTTATATTAGCACCTTGATAACTTAATAGATACAATCTCTCAAGTTCAGTCCACTCCACACAACTACCATTATTATGTATACGAGGCGGTGTATGGACCTCTATGAAACGAAAGTGGTCTTACTATTAGGATCGAGACAAATTCAGATCTCAGGTCTCTACCTACCCCGTTGTAGAGAAACGGGTATTATGTGTATTTAGTACATACATGTAATTCGTAACTTTAATACGAATAATAGCGCCACATTCAGACCCACATGTACAAAGGGCAGAGTAATAAATTGACTCGTGTTGGACTTAAGCTGACATCGGTTAGAGATTAAGACCTAATAGTCTTAGCGGGGTCCCATGTGATAACCGGGGGTTAATGGCCAGCCTTGCTTTAATGGGCTTTCATACAGTATATAGAAATGATATAGTCAGGGAGTTGCAGAGGATGTTATCAGCTGTTGTTATTTGTAGGAGGTAAAAGATAAAAGGGAGAATGAAGTAATGAATTGAGTTACTGTCATTCAAAGGTTCATTAGTGTTACTAAATTAAAATATAATCAACTGCTTTCTTCCCATTATAAAGTACGACGCAACTATCATTTTAGACTCGAAGCTAAATAATTATACATACATACACATCACACCGGATTCCCTGAAGAGGGGTAGGCAGAGATCATGCATTTCCATCTGTCCCCATCCTGGAAAACCACTTTCGCTTCATTGGCAATTATACACCTCCTCATTAATTTCTATCTTACCAATTTATGGTTTTCCAATTACATACCATTTCCAATACATTCCAATTCGTGAACTTTTTTATACTCTTAACTGTAATCGAATGCCACGAAAAACTTTGCTTATCTTTTAACTACCTCTACATATACAAGTATGATTTTATATCAACAACACACATATTTTGCTCTCATTACCATTCGCCTAATCCAGTGGCCAATTGAAGGCCAATGACAGGAGCGGGTTGAAGATATCAGATCAAACCCCTCTTTGGGGATCGCATAAATCCTGCGTGGAGGGGACGCGTGTCACGGACAGACGTACGTCATTTGTACAGGAGGAGCAGTGAGGTAATGCCAACGATAAATAGATAATTTAATCTTGAAGCTGACTGGTTATTTAGATATTGAGAATAATTATCAATTAAAAACAGCAGGAAGAAATTTAAGGTTTTTTTTTGAGAAGGTTAATGGGTGTGAGTGAAGCAAGATATTTAATGCCAGGATCATGCCAGGTGGCGGTTAATAGTCTGTGCCCATTCTCTAAGGCGTGAATATATGTATGTATGCAGGAATAAATTGATATAAAATGGGATGTCCTGGCAAAACCATCAGAGCGGTTACAAGAAATAATGAAAACTTCTATGTACATTTAGTTTGATATCGTTTCTTTGTTTATTCTGTATCTTTCAACAATACTTAACAACTACATATTCCAAAAAAGCAGCTGAGTATTATTTTCAAGTCACATGTCAAAGGTTATATAATCTTACGTCAAATATCAATAATAATAATATTTGGACATTATTACACCAATTGAACTAGCCCCTTGGTAAGTACATTTAAGACTTGTGTTAAGGGTACAAGTCAACGTATATTTAAGAAATGTATACATATTATATATAGATAAATACATATATAGCATAAATGAATAATCAACGACCAGACTGGAAAGCAGTAGAAAAGCGTAGTTCTTAATTTAGTTCTTCCACCGGGAATCGAACCCGGGACCCCACGATTAGCGTTCAGGTGTCTAACCCATCGCGCCACGGAGGTCGTCAAATATCAGTTTTTGCATCAACATCAGATCATGATCAGCATTTGTAGTTTTTACACCTTTTCCTATGCACATATTTACTTTCAATCACTTAAAAAGTCCATTTAACTAACACACTGGCTGCAACCTACCATACCTCCAACACTCCGTGACGAGGGTGACCGCTGACCACACGTCAAGCGATTCAGCCTGCGCCGACGGGCACCCGATGACACAACGATGCTTAGTCGTGACCGCACATTCATTGTCACGCCCATACGCCACGGAGCTACGAGCTTATTGAATCGTGACCCGTTCGTGGGAATTAGGATGATGCAGTAACTGATGTAGTGGATAGATGTATTTGTAGGTTTATAAATCCGGTACGTATTTATAAACCTATAGTAATTACTATCGTGTAAAATAGGATGATGAAGTTTGGTAATTGATGTAGCTTATTGATGATCTATGTTCATAAATCGGGGAATAACCTATTTTTTTATATATATATATTTATAGCATTAACATATGTATTCTTTTAACGTCAAAGAGGTAAGAAATATAGGAACATTAGAGATAGTGATTAGTCTGTCGCATAGATCACTCTTCGTGTTGTTGTTCTGTGTTTTTTTAGATGTAAGTCACAATACATGCCACAAAGTACACGTTAATAATAAATACACGTAAATAAGTTCGAAGCTAATTACAGAATCACCATATACTTTAAACTCCATTCTTAAATCTTCATCCTATTTGAATACGCCTCTTTTAGTCTTAATATTTAAATAGTATAACATATTTTCGTTAAAAGCAATTAGGTGGCAAACCCTTCCCGTTACGATTTCAATTACGCAACGCACGAGACGAATCGCCGTCAATTATTCAAAGACATCCGAAGTTCATTTGAGTATTTCTCATCGACAAAACAATGTTCCGGCTCCGTATTATGCCGATAGCTTCATCAGAATGGGGAATGCTAATCAAAGTTGAAATTGCGAATTCAACAATGACAGTCTGTTCGAATTACGCCATACTTCGCACCGCGGCCTTTCACCTTCAGACTCGAGAAAAGTAATATCGACTTTCCTACCTGACGGTTATGAAGCGATTTCTAAGAGACTTTTCTGATGTTACAGTGAAAATTTGAAATTAGAACCTTTATGTTGTTACACGTGTCGGCGAGTTTGTTCTTGATATAGATAATTATGTAAGTATTTCAATCTCTTCTGAGTATTTTAATATTAAGTAAAAATATTTTTTTCTATAATATGTTGATCTGAATAACAAACTAACAATCACAGTACTCTTTTTGACTATGAAACTTTCACCTGCATATATCTTATTGCTTCTGGCATCGCCCAACAGATTCTTTTTATATTAAAATATATCTAGCCCTTGAGACTTCTACTAAGTCATGTAGAGAGAAAAAAGCTCACATATTCATATACGATTTTGATTTCACAATAAATAGACACAAATCTAATATAGAGACTTAATACCAGGACTAGAACTAAAATACAACTAAAACGCATGTGAGATACATTTCAGAGTAGCTATAAAAATAAAATAAAAAGAGTAGCTATAGACAGTACTTGCCTTGAAATATACGTCTAGCATCTTCATACACACAAGCCTTATAAAACAGCCTCCCATTAACCCAAGTATTAACCCTTCGCTATCTCTCGACCCTACTTAGGGGACATCTTATCAGGGACGCAACTTCGTATCCGTCGAACACGTTCCAATTTATCACTTTATCACGTATGGAATAGGCTGGAGGGTCGCTCGATAATTGGCTAGGCAATATCGGGATTCTGTACTCGGGTACAAGTTATAAACAATGTTATTAAGATGCCTTTCTTCCTGGTAGTTGAGTTATTGTATATCATAGCCAAAAAGAATTAAAGGACGTTAATACACATATACACTCAGGCCTGTTTTTCTACAGAGGGGTAGACCGTACTCTATCTGACTGCCATATGTCTTAATCACAATTTATAAATCTAAAATACTGCAGAGGGCATTATTAAGTTAATCCAAAGTTAATTGTTGAACAGGGTCTTAGGTATTCAATTTAACCTTCATCGAACAGTTTCAACACAATTGACCTTGATAACGGGTAGATTTACGGTTAGATAGTTAATTAAAATTGGACCTTAACTAAACTATACCAAGCCATAAACTATTCCGAAAATTCAAAGCAAACGCTACGAACTACGAACGGAACCGCAACTACGAGTATGCAACCTTGTATATTCGTAGTTGCGGTGTTCCCGCAGACACTGTGCTACGGATTTACGGATCAGAACAATCGTAGATAGCGTTCAAATAATAGATACAGCCTTTCATGTCTATTAGATGGTATTTCGTGTTTTCTCGTATTTACATACATTTATACACATCACGCACGTACAACCAAGGGGTTGGTATGTAGAGTTCACCTATACCTGAGTTACTATTTTTGAAGGCGAACTGTCTATATATTTACCTGAAACAATAAAAAAATATTTACATTAGTATATTTTTAAAGTAACAATCTTATGGGTTACCAAAGAGTGTTAAGATTTAGATACCCCAATTGCCACACTGAAGGCTGTTGATAATTTAAGTAACGAAGTGGTCACTCAATAATATTGGGATTGTATCGTCGTTCAACAAATACTGATAACCTATGATAGGGTTCTACACTCACAATATTTCCCACACCCAGACACACATTGAAATCAAAAATTCAAAAAGATTCAATACGCAACACGCTCCATACAAAACACATGAAAATTAATAATTGGGTAATAATGAATCCAGTCAAACGATAACGTAGAGTACAACACGACAAAATTACGCTGGACTGCGTCTGCACAAATGTCGTAAACAGAGGCAGACCAATTTACTTTAGCCACGTTTCATTTAAACGCAGTACACACACGATTCGTTAAACACATTTAAAACGATTGCAAAGTCAGTGATAGTACACGGCGACCTTAATGAAATTAATTATACAAAAAGCTTATTGACAAAATGGCAACTTGTTGATTTTGTGCCACCGTCAACATTTGTGACGCTTGCACCGGAGTTTCGGATTAATAACTAATATCAAAACGTGATTTATTCTGCGCTCCGCTGTTTGCTCGGCGCCACTGGTTATATTAACTACGTGCTCATTGTTAATATTTTATGCCATGCATTTGTCACAGCCACCAAATGCTGCAGTTGTTTATTCGTATCCAATTTCATTAGTTTGTGAATATTAATATACCTATTCAACAAATGTATTCACATTAAATCCTCAAGTACCTATTCAAAAGGTCAATTGGGAAACAAAATGTGAAGATATACACTCATCAATCCAACACTTACGAGGCAATACCTATAAGTTCCCCCAGTTCTTAATAAACAATACTGACTAATGCACTTGCCTCTAAATAAACAAATATTTTTCTCACTGCACAACGCTATAAATATCCATCAAAACCACAGGAATAGTCACAAAAACCTAGCCAACAGTCGCCGCCAATTCCACCAATGGGGTCGCGACCGAATTTAATTTTGATTTTGCGTGTGGCAACGCGCTTTGAAACTTTATTGCGGTCCTTTTGCAGTTAGCATGAAAAAGCGCAATACTCGTACAGTACTCGAACGGGGACGCAAACTTTGACGAATGTGTGAATCGAAACATGCATCCCCCGTCGTATATTATTCAAAGGCTTTTAACTCGTTCTACTGACACTGGTGCTTCATTGCAAAAATAAAGGATTTACTATGTATTTGGAATGTGAGCGTTCTGTTGTAGTCCTCAATTGCTATGGATTGCCTGTAATATGGAATGTTTCCAAACGGGTTTGTGCTTGTTGAAAAGATGATTCTTCAATGAAAATGTTACTAGGGAGGGCGATTGCTATCAGTTATGTGTATTTTGTCAATACGCAATCTTTTCATTTGTTTTAAGCGTCGGAAACTGTACAGTTTATTAGTGATTTGAATAAAAAAAATCACACAGAAAGGCATAGACGTGCAATAATCATAGTCATTAAATACGTTTCATCTTATTAACCAAGTCTGGCAATAGTTACGTATTTAAAGTCATTGATATCTAAACCTACAGTGAAGCCATAGATCCGATTCCCGAAACACATGCAAGGTACGTTTACAAGTAACCACATGTCCATGTGAATACATCAACCCAACTCGACAGCTGGTGTAACCGTACCATAACGGTTACCATGTTTTGCACTGCGGCTTAAGCATGCTGCAAATGCACGTTGACACTGGAAAAGCCTACAATCCTGCGACATAAATCCCTAACACTAAACTAGTACGAAAACTACCTATTTTGAACTGTATTCCTATGTACATAAGTTACAAAACTCAACCAATCATCACGACAAGTAATAGTGCCTGTATGATGACACGGAGAGTTTATTCGCGTAAGTTTCAAGTTACAAAAGAACATCGCAATGCACAAATGGTGGAAGTGTTGTTGGTTTAATATTTTATATGTATATTTGCATATTTCACTAACGGGGTTGTAAAAGTATGTACATGAAATATTGATAATATGTTGATTCGCCCGTTTACCCCTAGATATTTCTTACAACATGTCAGAAGAAATTTAGTACATCAACTCAGCTTCTAACCACTTACTTTCACAACTCTTTCTAAATACCTCACATAGGCATAATACTTTTTTCACAAAAATTCATTCCCAAACTCCACAAAGCCAGCATAACATTCATACACAGAAGTTAGGCTGTAACCCGAGAAAGTTAGAATCAAAATGGCGACGCGTGCAAAACCTGCAGAAGCAACTTTTAATTGCGCCGCCTTCAATTCATATAGTTAATGTGTGGCTCTTTCGGCTATTTGCCCACTGGAAGTTGGACTAACTAGACTATTATGAATGTGGAATATTTATTCATAGGAAACCTAGCACGGAACTTAGAAAAGAAATTTATTATAGGATACTAGTCTTCTTTATTTCAAATTTAGACGAAGGACAAACGCGTTCACGACTGGGTAGACAGAGGTTCAGGTTTCCATCTCCGCAATGGCGAATGTCGTAATTCTATGGCCACCTAGGACGCACGTTTTGACCAGATAGTCAGTACTCAATGACAGGTGGTAAGTCATGTCGCCATTCACCAGCACTGACTATTACCTGTTGAGGGAAAGATAGGTTTCCTCACGATGTTAGCCCTCAACGTATTTTATATTTACAGACAGAAAATTATATTTAACCCCTAAATATAAACTTTGAACGGCTAAAGGGAATGTATAGCCTATATTTCACATATCCTGTATATATAACGAATGCGCATATTGTACACTATCATTAGGATATGATGATGGTGATGAACCAGACAATTTCAAATTTAAATATTGAATGCAAGGATTCGATGTAGCTATGACTAAACCCTGATGCATATACTTCACCTAGGTATCCTTTATAGCGCGTTTTCAAATTCGTTCGGCCTGCACTCGTGTTATGCGAGTATTATGTCGGTCTCACTCCTAGTTACAAGCCAACTTTGTCGTCCCAACTGCACCGTGAGTAGACCGGGTCAACTACATCCGACCAGTTTGAAGTTAATTTATATTTGTTGATGTTTACAGTCCGGCGCTATTTAACGAATACACCAGCTCTGTGCAAATTTGTACCGGAGTTAAGTTGTTAATTGCAATGCAGTTTCCGACGGTTGTAATGTGAGTAAACATAAATACATAATTGTGTTGTGATATCGATAATTTTTGGACACACATACAAATTAATAGTCATAATCTTTAAAGGCTTAGACAGAATTATTAATAGGTTCGAAATACAAATATCATTTTCTTCAAACATGACAGGGGTAAAAATTGTGGTAAAAGATACGCGACCATCGGGCTACCACATAAGGTCTAACAGGGCTAGTTGTTATGTTCTATAACTGCATATAAGGTTGCATTCCTAGTCTGCATAATAGATAACGCCGGCCATTCCCTTAAGGGCGCGTCATGTCACTATCTACAACCGTATTGATAACGCCTTTGAGATTTGAATAGCAATATAATGCGGGCGTGTGAAATGGCGAGTTATATTAGACACAGGAGTCTCCTCATATATTCGTTGATATATACTTATTTTCATATGTTCATATATATTGTATGGTACAGGAAAATATTACAAACTTCCTATCTACAATAGGTATTAGATCATGTTCGCAATGCTTAGATGATTAAAGTCATTAAGTTATTATGCTCCTTATTACTTCAGAGTAGTAAGAAGTACTATGTGTAAAAGACAATATAGCCTGAAAAGCTGACGTAATATTAAATGAACCAATATCTTCACTGTGACTCAGGTTCCTTAACCAATAATAAGAATTACAGTCATTTGTTAAAAACCCGTAGCTATTATTGACTTTCTTTGCTGAATACATTTATAGCATTTATATGGCCTTAATGAATATCGTACATAATAAATAAAATTTAAGCTTCTATTACAACTGTTATCACTTAATAGCACGGAAGTGGGTCCACGCGACACATGACACATTTGGCATGCAAATTGATAACGCCTGGATGTCTGACATAGCAACATCTCACAGGCATGTTGAATAGCATATGATTGTCGGAGACGTGGTTAAGGCGTCGTCTGTCACGGTTTATGTGACGGGCTAATTGGATGTATTGTTTCGCTTGTATTAATTGAGTCGGTACAATTAACCATTAGGCAATTGGGAAGCAACTTCCGTAGATTAGTTTGCTGGTTCAAAGACAGATAATCACGGATAGCGAAGAAATAAGATACTATAAAACAACAAATATAATATGCTCAATACTAAAATAAATTTGTTTAGTTTACTAATCAGTTTTGTTTGAATTTTATGGCATTGATATAAAGTATGAACAACTGGCTAACATACACCATACCATAACAACAACAAGCTACCTTTCCCTTTACCATACAAGCAAATCTAATTAATCAGAACGAGCAAACGAACGAATGGTGCCCATCGACAACTATTGCTAAGCGTCATGTGAAAGGCGTGCATTTGAAAAGCAATCTCCAATACGGACGACCGTTTACGGATAACAAGTGCGCGTCTACGGTTACATGGGCCCTCGACGCAAATTGCTCTAAAATCGGACCCCACAGAGCTTGCCTCTTGTAGAACGAGCATCAAAACTAGTACTATAAACTAGCACTAACATATGTAGATTCAGTTCAACCTACTTCACTTTATGTGTATAATCATGGATTAATATTTCGATGCTTTACACTTGTTCAAGATAAAAATGGTGTAAGAGATTACAAAAAAATTGTGAAGGACTGTAGTCCAAAATATACTATAAGAATACTAGTAGTTATTTTTAGTTCAAACCTATGTAGAAATAGTGTAATTCATAGCAAAGCACAATTCATACGATTGCCAGTCAGAAATGAATATGATTATTAACTTCCAATATCCATATCCAAATACTATAAGTTATTAATTCTTTATACCTTCATTTATTCCTTGAACACTTAATCTCTTTGAATCACTACGACTTTTAGAAACATCCCCACTCTATGGCACAGACGCATCGATTTGACAACTCGATACAATCGAAATATTAAACGGCTGCTCCGTGGCTGTTTGACGCACGTTCACCATGCCCTGGCCAGTTTAGCCTGACCCACGCGTCCTAAGGGCCTTGGTACAAACGCCCATTGTATCGCAGGTCTTAGAAGCTGGTGGCTACTGCAGTCGATGTTACATTCTGCATCGATGCGAGAGAAGGCATTGTGACACGTGTGTATTGCAATTTCCTAAGCCCGAGGTCGTTTGGATGCCAACGAAAGGACTGGCGACGTCGCAAGACTAGGATTCGAGTGTCAATAAATTATACGTGCTATACTATCAGTATTGGCTTTTGTGGGAGTTAGACTGGTCTCTATCGACTAAAATGAGAAAAACCTAATTTGTTGTAATTTCCGCGAATTACCTTGGAACAACCTTGCTCTGTGAAACGAAAACAAAAAAGTGAATCTTTTCATGTAATAGCCACAGATCTTTTAATCTATCTAGCCGAATACATGTTTGTTTTATTTCGAGATTGTCGAAAGTATTCCTGACCTAAATATACTTCTGCTTAATCTCGCTATCACACATCATAACTCAATCCTAGAAAAACTCGCAACACATCTAAAACAACACACTATCGAACCCAGCCCGTCGTCTCAATAGGTTTTCACTCCACAAAAAAGGGAATTACAAACGAACCGAGTGAACAATAAAAGAGCAAAAACTGCGAACGGCAAAACCACTTGGAAACTGTTGTAACAACATTTTATTATAACCCTCAGGGGATCCGTTCCCCACGCATGCCTCCTATTGAGACGGCGACAAAGGGAGGGAAAAAAGGAAACTAAATAATACAAAGGCGGTAAGAAAACTGTAGGAAAATGTAGGGGCTCCCAGTTGGCCAACATTAATTACTGGGCAGCGCATAAAAGCGAGCCAACGCGTTGTCAAAGAACAACTTGTGCGGCCACCAACTTTCGTCTGCCGCTGGACTTTTTAGGATTCCCTCCGCCGGGCGACTGGCTAAGTTTCATATTAATTTAGAACTAAAAGAAATTATTTATATATAAGGGTGATTTAGATTCACTTGGTAAAACTCAAGATTAAACTTTTTGATAAAATAATAGCACAAATGAAATACCAAAAAGATCTGCAGGTTTTTTTTCCTTTTAAGAATAATTTACAACATACGCTATAACTAACTTCAATAACCATATTAAATATATGAATTAGTCATTCACTAATTGTTACATTAGTAACGTGTCAAATAACATGTTCTTAAAACGTGCGAAACCCCGCAGTTTACTAGTAATCCTTACTACCTTTTAGTGTGGGGAACAGAAGACGCTTGAGAAGATTAATGGATGCGAGTGAAGCAAGAGATTTGTCAGAATCATTCAAGAGAGCAACCCTAGTTTCTCCCTATAGTTCAACCATAAATATATGTATGCACCTTTTAGTTTCCGTATTCACAATTCTCAGGAACCATCTCTTAAAAACTCATTCAACCCTGGCTTCAGCTGCATCTTTGTGCCGCGATACCTGCGCATAACTCCTTTATTCCCCAAGTAACAAGTTGGACAAACAAGCCTCGTCAAAGCGCGCTCGCCGCAGCCGTCCCATTGTTTTTATTTGGGGACAAAGCCGCTGCAACTATTTACTTTTACCTTTGAAATTAATTTCGTGTCGCCCGCCCTGCAGCCTCGAAATGCACTTTAAATATTCAATTCAAGCTCTGGACTAAGTTTGGTGTGGCGTTCCCATTCAGTTTCGGACTCCATTGTTATTGTCGGGATTTCATCACTTTGCACGGGAGTTTGTTTAGCAAACTGCTTGAGAAACTGCCACTCAAACTGCGACTTACAGATTAAAGTTATTCCTGTAATTATATTGTTTCGAATGCACGCCAGAAATGAAGGATATTTCAGTTCTGCGCTTTAACGATGTACTCACATTGGTTTCGGATTTGTTAAAGTTTAAGATACTACCAATTAATTGTTTTCGTTTAACAGTAATAATGCTATACTCATATAATAAAGTTAATAACAACAGCAGGACTGAAAGGTATTTTTTCATATATAAAGAACTACCCTCCGACATATGTAAATTGACTATTACATTACGAAATCGAAATACGTTTACTACAAATTATTCTACCTTAGTTTGTCTTCCCAATAGGGATATAAATATACAAATATTGTATTATCATTTAAACATCTCTAACATTTTTGGTAACCAACAAACGATCTGAATAAAATCCAACCACATTCAAACCTCTAAGCCTATTTTAATCCATAACTAGTTCACAACCATATCAATCTTCGAACAGCCAGTTAATCAGGGAAAGCGGCTAATTGCCTAATACCCTCGAAATGACACGTCCAGTAACAGGCAAAGTGGACCCACGTTATAACTCCCGAGCCGATTCCACTAAGCTCCGAAACTATTGAGTTGATTAACTTCTCGGATGTCCAACTCGTCTAACAAAGTCAATAACGGCCTATCTATTGCGGCATTGACGAAAATTTGACTACGTACAGTTGGTGGCATGTCGGAGGCTATCTTCAGGAATATACTAAATTTAAGAAGGCAATATTTCTGAAAAGTTTGACTCCTTAAAATTACGTAAATACCTACGTACGTAATACGTATAAGGTAAGTAATGTATTTACAATATCTATTCAAGCAATTTTACAATAAAGTTTTAAGGATTTTGAAATTGTAGGTTTCTTAGTTAATAAATAACACACAGATGAGTTGAAAGAAGGCTGTTGTGTTCCTGTTCACCATATTAACAACTGAGGGCTCAGTGTAAGACATTAGTTTAAATGTATATTCCTATATAACACCAAGACGTTTTGAGCTGAATTGACATACGTAAGCATTAATCTCCACCTCAGTTATCAACCGCTAATAAAAAAAGTTTTTTTTTATGACGTTTGATTATACAAATTTAGTTAATGGTAGCCCTGGCTACAGGACAGTACACGTATCCAATACATGTATAGAAACATAACCGATTTGTCAATCTGTTTCATTCCACCATCATACAAACAATAGCAGCACCACAATCCATCTCCGGCTGTGCCTTTCGGGGGACCAGAGGCGACCCCTGGCGTTTATCTTGGGCGAAGATTAATTCATTAGTCCGAACTGATATTGCGATGGAATTCAATTAATCACACCGCGGATATGTTTGTGTTGTCCGTGTACTTTATCTTTATCGGGGTTGGATAAAGGGACCGAGTGATATACCCTTTCTATAAATAGATATATCGTATAAACAATGGTCGTAGAGGTGGACAGTGAATGACTTGTGAGACTTAAAATAAAATATGGAAAAAATACTGAAGTTTAAAAGAGTATCTTTTGATAATTTTAAAGAGAAAGTCTTACGACGGTAACGTATGAGTAGATTGACGAACGAATGATCATAGTAACTTATGAAGCACAAGATAAGAAATATATTTATGAATCATTGAACTTTCATCAGCTACATATACAACATTTCTGCATACATACAATCCATATTGTTCATTTTACATTTTCATATTGTTTTGTGTGTGAAATAGCATCTGGTTACCTTCCATTCAAATCGCAACCTAACTACGTGGATATTAAAACATAATATCTTTCATCACCATAATTCCTTACCCCTTGCTCTCAAAACAATCTTCCTAAACCGGTTCCAACTAGACAAAAACACCAGTTCGGACGTGTTATTTTCACCAACACGCTGTTTCCACGCTCCCGATTAGATTTTTCGCAAACAACTGGAGATTATCTGATCATGTGATCTTGTTACCTGAAGTTGATCCGAATTCCATTAGGATATTCGGAACTTTCGCCCCGGCTCGTCCCGTACGTGAGAGCTGAAACTGTTGTGTAATTTCTTTCCTATTTGGATAATAGCCTTCATAACGGGAACTATGAAACCTTATTGGTCAATATTATATTATAAAGAAACGGCCGTAGCTACGTTGAAACAATAACAATTAACGATCGATCACCAAGGAACAAATATATTAAAAGTAAGTAAGATATTATTGTCTCTGATGTTCTAACCATTCCAAAAGGGACTAAACGACGTCAGCAAACGCATATATAAGTATGATAAACTTAAGTCTTACTCTAATGTAAACTACAAGATATTCTCGTACCATACGAAACACGAAATGCAGTTAGCACACATCTTTTCCCCACTATCTGTTCCTTACAAATGTCGGCGAAATGTCAGTCGATATCTGGATTGGCATGATGTGTATTGACGGCCTTTTTGTGTCGGGGCCTCCTCCGCCGATCCACTAGTGTTTGCTACACAAGAGCCTTTCAGCATTCGAGCCCCCGAGGGTTACGTACCTACTTCAGTTCGGATTTCCAATGCCGTGTATGAATAAATTTAAGAGTGTGGAAGGAGATAGATGGTATCTGTTTTTCTTTGCATCATTGTGCATGAGAAACTAGGGGTATGTTATTGTGTTAGTAATGGATAAATAAGTTAAAGATTTCATATCAATGTCATCTGAATCCTGATAGTCATAAAGGATAGACTGTTATATATATATATAAAATTGTTATAAAAGAGAAATATGGAAAAATATTAAGTTACGATCTCCTTAATTAAGAAAACGGGCTCGCAAAGTCGCAACACACATTATACGCTCACTTGTGGCACTCATCCAGCCACTACCTATCTTTAGTTCAGATCCACCTGGCAGAGGGCGTCCTATATATATAGTTACCAAGACCTTATATACTAGTAACCGTGAATTTATCATAGTTACGATGAATTGAATAACAAAACCGTAGCAATTGAACTTGTTGACCCCTCCAACGTCCCCCAAACATAAACCGGAAGCACGTGATCGCACCTCATACAGCAGACGCCTTTCCATTTCCTCACAATTACTACAGGGGGCGCTCTATTGGCATTCTTACATGCAAACGTGATTATATACACAACTACGTCTATAGATCAAAATGTAGTGGAGAAGTTTTGCACACATTTAGCCTGTTATTTTAGGTTGATTTTCACTATTTATGAATACTCTTAGGAAAATAAGGAATGATGATAGGAGTTATTGAACTTACAGGAATAATTACTCACTTTTTATGACAAGCCAGATAGATGGTACATGGTTAAATTATATTCTAAACCCAGCACAGGGGACGCTAGTATTCAGGGCGTTCAAAAATGAATAATGATATAGTTATATGAACGTACATTATAAAGAATTGAAAAATCATAATGATATTGAATCTAAATATGACATAGTATCTCTTTCAAATGTACATTTTTCTCTACCCCTGTACCCATGGCCGACCAAAACGGATTATAAGTTAAATTGAGTTCATCAGTCAATATACGAGAAAAGTACGCTTGGGTTGCTTGCCAACCTTTACAACTTTTTCTCCTCGATTGTACTTGAGGGGCCCAAAAAGTTTCTGTTATTTTGGGAACCTTTTTCGTGGCGGTGTTTGGTTTTGCTTGTGCATATATAATTACCCGCCATTAAAATAAATCTAACCTACTCCTGTAGTATTTGTGAATGATCAGAGAGTTGAGTGTCACCGTTTTGCCAGAAGTGAATCATAAAGCAAACTTTTCACTAACACACGAAATGTATTTCTTACTGGGATATCAATTGCAAATTCAAGAAGTAAGCATGTTAGTTATTTGGAGATGGTTTCGAGTGAGCAAAGACTTTAATAACCAAGCTTCTATGCACACCAAAAGACGTAACAAGTAACGCAACCTTAACTGAAGAGCACAATTAAAATGGCAGCGAATTCCCGTGACGTCACGCCCAAGTCATCTTAATGCCAATCCATGATCGGGAATAATTAATTGAACTCTGAATATTAAAGTCTGCGAGCTCGGAAAGTGGAGGGCCCTCGAGCCAAACTAAATGGGTCCAGTTGAGCATGAAACATAATTCGATTAGCAAAATTAGTGAGATCTACAGTTGTTTGAGTTGGCAAAGGGCTCGCAGTTCACACTAGGGAAGGGTTACAACTGTTTGTTAAAAGCGCAATTAGAAGGCTTTGGTGGAAATTGATTTAATAATGTATTTGTGATGCAAATGACATTTGTTGGGATGTGAAATGGTGTTTTACTTTTTAAAAAGTAACTGTCTCTTAATTAGCGTAAAAGAATTTATACATTTGGTAGCTTTATTGGTATCTTGATTGCATTATAACCAATAGATATAACTACTATCCGTCAGCTCTTGCATAATACACACGCTACATGACAAGCTTTTCAACCAAATAACCCTAACCAACATTTAGAATAAAAGTAGAAGTGACATAAAAAATCAAGACATTGGTACATCCTACATCTCTCATATACTCTTCATATACACCTACTTACGGCTTTCTACACTCTGCACCGACAAAACCTCGGACACAGTTCATATATTCAGTCACTTTTACTAATATTATAAGTATTTCAATGGCATTAAAATAAAGTGGCTAATGCCTAACATACCTCCGAAATTTCAGTGATGGGCACTCAAACCTTTGACTACCCCGCCACAATAAAAAAGGGAATGTCTATACATATGTCGTGAACCGGATGTTATGTTAATACAGAATATACATTTTAAGAAACATTGTCGTTACAAGTACTTGTTGACAGTTACATATACATCCTACTATTTGTAAACAAAACATTAGCACCACCATCACACTAATGTGACCGCAAGCCAAGCCAAGCTTTGATCAAACTCAGACAATAATTGCTTGTCAACAAGTCACTCGAACCGAAATAACTATCTTCAATAGCTCCGACGCATTAATTGATACAGTTCGATTACTCTTCTAAGAAAGTGGAGCTCAGTTCATTGGTTCCGAGATGATGTACTTTGGGTACATGTTAGCAACAAGTAAGGTGTGTTTATCTTTCAATACATACGTAAATTCACGCCTCTACGTCCCTAAGGGGATAGGCAGAGACTGTCGATCGCCATTTTGAACTATCCTTATAAATCTATGTCGTTTCAATCACACTTTAATCTGCTCATACATGCTCTTCTATTCTTCACGCTGCGTACACTCGCCTTGGGAAGAATGTTACCAATTATATAATATACAGGGTATGATAAATATGCTAAAATAAAGCATTTTATTAATTTTCGACATCATGTTTCATGGAGACATTTACAGCTTAAGACCTACACAATCGATACTTAAAAAGAAAAAGTGAAAAGTACAAGTTTATTTTTTCATAGCAAGCAGGTTCGATTCCCGAACTGGATACAGTTATTTTTCAAATAAAGTATGAATGCAGTTTTTCTTTTTATCAAAATCGATGACATGGTTCCTAAGAACAAATCTCTTATAGTTTCAGATTTTCCCATACTGACCGTTTTGAATGCGCCAGCCTGTTTATATGTAGAGTGACTAAGCCAATTATAATTATGACGCTTTTCTATTGTTTACAATCACACATATTAATGACAGACACGCACATATATACTTTGTATGCTTTAAAATTTTACAAATTTCATTACAAAGGTAATACAACGATATTCAACCGATTTAAAGAAACAATGTATGTAAGACCGTACAATGTCTGATTAGTCAACTTTGTATGATTGTTCCTAACTATATGAACCCTGATGCATCCTGTACCACTTTACACGTGTTAGTCTGACATCAAAACAATAGTGGTGGCATGTGCACTTTTACGGTAAACATGTTATTGTGATTTCAACCTTGTTATTTTATGTTAAAGTTGATTTTGCACGTGTTTTCTATTTTGCGAGCTTTGAGTGGCTTTACCTACCTACTCATAAGATCCCTTCAAAACTTTAGAGATGGAGAGTCAAGTTTCTGACTATCCCGCCGAAATAAAGTCGTGAAGCGTATGGTATTTTGTGGTTTGTATGCCATCACGATACGGTGCTAAAAGAGTAATAATAATCAATGTATATTACTATTATAAAACTATTACGAGTAACTATGATTGTTTGAGTTTTGATATGATTAACTATAAATGAAACGTGAATATTTTCTTCACCCATATTCTACTAATCCGTCACTAATTTTATGTTGTACTATCACAACCTCAATGATTTTAACAAAGATCTAGGACATATCAGTATCCAGGAGTCTATACTCGACCTAACATTTATTTTCATTAATTTCTTGCATTTTACGTTCATAATTACAATAAGAAAACCTACCTGTTCGCGGAACAGGTAATAGTGCTTGTAAATGGTGACATGGCTTACCACCTGTCACATTGAGTACTGACTATCTGGTCAACACGTGGGTTCGAGGTGTCCATAGAATTACTACCTTCGCAATTGCGAAGATGGACACCTGAATTTTGACTACCCCGCAAGGGTTAATAGTCTTGAACTCGTTTGTCTTTTGGTCTTTAATTACAATAAAAGCTGAGTCGTAACCCCATGCAAAAGGCATAATCAGTTTCCATAAATCTAAGAGTAGTTAATCAATAATTTTTGTTTCCGTGCTGTACGAGTAAATAAACGCTCTTTACTATCACTCCATTTCCATCCCTTGAACCCTGTCTCCCTCCATGGTATAACAAACGATGCATTCAGACAGAGTGCCGCGATGAATCACGACACTCACTCCTCATTTACTCTGTGAGTGCAGTTGATGTGTGGGCATAAATCTGGCCAAAACAACTGCATGGTGGATGAAAACGCTGCCTGAATCGGAATTGTGGAGTTAGGGTAACAGGCTCATAATATGAGGTTTAACTAAACCTGCCCCGTGTAAAGTATAGTGAGTTTAGGCAAGACTTTAGTAGAAGGTACGAGGTATATAATTACAGTTGATGAGTATACGAGTAGGTTTGGGTTGGAGCTGTATCGTTTTGGTGTACGAAATAAAAATTAGTATTACATTTTTGTACAAATTCTCTTTTCTCTTCTTCTCTGTCATCTTTTGATGTTTTATGAAGACTAGCTTTTATCGACAACCAGGTTGGTGTGACAAAGAATTTAGAGTCCCTAGGTTTTCATTTCAAAGTCCAATACAAATGAACCATGTGAAGCCTCAATTATAATGTTAAAAGTAAACAACGGTTTCATTTTCCAAATTTTGTCCATACATCCGGAAACCACGATCAAAACAACCTAACACGTATGACCTACATAAGTTCTCATACATTCACGTTCCCTCTACGATGCCCTCTCTCATAGCCCACTATTGTTGAAGCTAATACGATTATAAATTTCGCAATGGAACCGCCTCACAAACAGAGTAGCACTTTAAACGTACTAGATTACTATTGTTCGGGACGTAGGTAACTAGTACAAACACTTCAGTAAACAATAGCCATATGTGTTTCATTTTCAGAGGGTTAACTGGACTACAGGCTATAATATGAAGACCTCCGTGGCGCGATCGGTTAGCCACCTGAGCGCTAATCGTGAGGTTCGATCCCCGGTCGAGGGAGACTTAAGAAGTACGCTTCTTCTGCTTTCCAGTCTGGTAGTTGATTATAGTATATGCTTTATATGTATTTATCTATGTATAATAAGTATATATTTCTTAAATATTAGGTAAATAGTACAGTTCTTAAATATACAATGACTTGTACCATTAACACAAGTCTTAAATGTACTTAGCAAGGGGCTAGTTCACTTTGTGTAATAATGTCCAAATATATATTAGTATTATTATATTTCTACGACAATCAAGCATATAAACTAGAGTAAAAGTTAAGGTCGTTTACGCAATTGATAATGTAGTATGAGGCCATATTACTTTGATACTACAATATCTACTTTATGATATGTTCTCACTGCCTATAATATAGATATTACTGTACAATAAGATACGTATAATTAGCAAAAGAATTGTAATTAACACCGGTCTTCCATGTAATTACCAACTTTGTCCAACGTTGTTTAAATTAGGCAATAGAAGTATACAATGTTAACGTAGATTTATCCTATGATTTTGTCTTCTTAGACCTGATAATCTAGATGTATATATGCTCTTAAGTTGCAGCCGAACTATGTATTCAGACGTTCCAATCTTTCGCAATTAAAGTGACACAATGTATCCATCACACATCACCGCTTCAAGACACTTCAGGGCGCACACAACTTGAGCAACTTTGTAGCACAGTGGCAAACATTCCTGAATTGAAAAGCCATGGGGTCTATTTCTTTAAAGCAATCATTGTTTATTAAATCTTTTTTATTATTCGTTCGATAATATCGGAGTAGAATGATAATTAATAGAAGATGTATGAGTGTCAATGAAATAAAAGTGGCCTGTCAGGATCGGGACAAATGGGGATCTGTGATCTCTGCCTACCCCTCTACAGGGAATCAGGCGTGATGTGTATGTATGTATGTTTATCGGAGTATTATATAAATGCGAACATTAATAAATGCACATCCTTTCATCCCTTTTCACGGTAAGGAGAACATGGTAGAGATCATATCTAGTTGGTTTCCTTTAAGTATCAGTGTAGTGATGACATAAATATGGAATATTGTTAACACGTTGCTAGCCTTTCACTCCCTAGATCCCATTGATTTGCTACGAAAAGATAGCTAATTCGAAGTGGAATCCGTATATAAATAATTATTGACATATTACCATTTATATTTGTTACCATTTATGTTATGAAAATCTTTGTAAACATGGTTCATTGTTATAAGTTACTGATTCAAGAACGATCTACACCTCGGATCAAATACCATATGAGTATAAACAATCACAGTTTACCACCAATTCGCGTATTTATCATAATAACATTGACAATGAATGGAATGAAACAAGCCTTGTTTTGAATTCCAAAGTCTTTCTAGAATACATCAATTAGTACGCAAATCAAAGTACGAGTATGAACAGTCACGCTTTAAGTAAATCTTATCATAAATACCTTAGTAGATAAATACTATTACCGGTAACATAACGTATGACAAATATGACGATTGACTGATGAGTGTGTATGAGAATATCTATGGACGTTAAATACACGATAATAAGTTGAAAGGATCAGAATTATTTGGATATCGTGATCTTTGCATCTGTAAAGGGACTGGCCATATGTGTGTGCTTATATGTATATATAATATGTGATCTCTTCCTACCCGTCTACAGGGAATCAGTCATGATGTGTATGTATATATATATAATAAAACTTCTTATTAATTATCACAATACCTTTGCTAAGATATTTTTCCTGACCTTACCATGTTTTATACGGTTAGCAACAACAAAAAGGACAAACAATTCAATCTCTCCAAAACTTCATTTGTCTGTTTGTTACGCAACACCAATCCTTCAGCATCAGTGCCAGAATATCCCCCTTCAATATATGTATTTCCAGGAAACCTCCACTTTTTCCCCCACTATGTTTGCACCCAGCACTATGGGTTTCGCAGAATTGCATCTCGGTTACGGTCCCACATTCGGTTAGGAAATCAATTCTATACTGACGCTTCAGGTTTGGATTAACGAAGGTTTGAAACGCGAAATTTTATCAGCCTTACTGTATTAAAAATTACGTCTTTCTTTTTAATTTCTACATATAATATTATAAAGCTACTGAATATCACTGTTAAGGAAATCAAGCTAAACTTACTTAGAAGTTAAACTCCAAACTCTTTTATTGCTTGTTTAATTAAGTTCCGATTGCAACACAGAAATTAAATAACTTAAGAAGCAATAAAATCAATGATTTAATTAAAATCTGCTACTACATTAAAAGCTCTTATTAAACGTTCCCAAACGTAACTATTCCAAAAGTGAATCCATTCCAACTGACTACAATCCAAACTTAGGTAATATTTCAGCGGATTGTCAAAAATTCTCCGGCTGTAATATACCATCCGAGGCACTGGGTCATAAAATGAGTCGGTGGCAATTTTCAGGTGAAAAATTTGCGCGAATCACATTAATGCACGCCACAAGCCACCTGTAGCACAAAGGAAGCAAAAATTCCATTTAAGCTGAGTAAAAATGCATCATGCGAAATGCACCGCGACATTTGTAGCGTGGCCGGCCAAAACATCGGCGTAATTTTTAAACGAACTCGAAACGGTAAGTACTGATAGTCGTAAACATTAATGAGCAGGTTTTGGTGAAAGAAAGACGGAAACAATAGAACAGTTGATGTTATGAAATAAAGTAAAACTTAATCAATAAAAGTGTATTATTTCAAAATTAATTAAGATTTTCTTTAGTTCTGCAGTGGAACTTATTTATAACTCAATAGAAAATCACAAACGCCTAAGATCAATGAATTTGCTATCGAATCCTATTAAGAAGTTAATTTCTAGACTATCAACAAGTATAATTATGGTTCTAATATAAAAGTGTCTATTACACCAGTTACGCACGACAAATAAATCATTATTAGGCAACCAACATTCCGTACGTTTCCACCTACATAATCAACAATGACTTTTCCTTTTCTTAATTGCTACGAACGTTGTAGCTAAAAGGCGAATGATACTTGTACTTTTACGCATTCTGCGCCAGGTTTGCGGTCTGACCGAGTACCCTCGCTCGGGATAAGTGTTTATATTTGCCCATCTACACTTTTTAATGAGGAAAGGTTAAACTCCCACCAACTTTTAATTATGACTGCTTAACTGATGCGAAAGTACACCCATTAGGCGAAGTTGGAGCGAATAATGAGCGGCTGGCCGGGGAAATATTAGCAGCTGCTGGATATTGCGTTCCGCTGATGATTTATAATCGCCGAATGATGTTTTTAATAAACATCCTTGCGAGAACTCGGAATTTTCCCGTTTATGACTGAATAAGATTAGCTATGTATACTTATAAAAATTTAAAACAGACTAGACGTTTACTAACTAGCATAAACTTGTGTTAATACTACCACTAACTTGTACCCTGAATTTTCAAGGAACCTCAAAAGTATTTGAAGTCTAGCACAAGATGTGTCCACAGTATTAACCTAGAGCTAACTGCGTAAATAAACCCAGTGCAACTCGTAATGTTGATTCTGAGTTAAGTTCAATCCAATTGTCGCAGCCTCCGAGAAACTAGATGGAGTTAGGAGTGGATTGTTGATTCCGGGACATCAATTAACTGCCCGCCTTCCGGTCACGCCGGACTTCCGGTATAAGTCTCGGAATATAACCTTTAATCTTGTTGACATGTTCTAGTAGATTACGTTTTTCTCTAAGCATTCATGCATGTTGTAACGTTGTTTAATAATTAGCGACAGTACTTAGAAAAGGCTTATTTTATTCACAAACAACTAAGTAAAAATATTCAACCGACATTATTAGACATATTGACCGGGAATTTAGTTTAGTAGAGAAATCCTGGATCAGGTTATCAACACGAGACAGTCTAAGCTTTCATATTAATTTACATACTAATTACTTATGTGAACAATTCATTCTTAGAGCTTAGTTTAATCAAATCTTAAAATTAAGCAAATAAATTAAATATAACCGTAGAACAAATAAACAAAGATATGAACCAACAACCAACCCGCGCGGAAACCTTTTCAAAACAAGATCTGTCCCGAAGGAATTCAATAATTCTTCCCAAGAACAAATGTGCCGAGCGGCGTACAAAGGGCGAGAGGAAATGCACTTATCGATAAATAAAGAAAAACACACGACCCCAGCTCTTATTACCAAAGGAATAAGAGCCTTGTTTCACAGGTGAAAAGGTGCTAGGCGCATTGCGGTTTAGCGGCATCTTAGCGACAAACAAGCCACCTCCACGCCTGATATTCGATTTCCTTTTTCGTGTGAACTTTGCGATTTAGGAAGGCTTTCCACTGTGAACATTGTTTTCGTCTTTGTGAAAAGTTTACGTTGCGTTTTAGGGAAACGGTGAAAGAATACTGTTTGGACATGTTTTGACACCTAAGTGCAGTTGTAATGTTTAAAGCACGTTCCCTTACTCGTAAGAAATTTTGTTAAAATCTAAAATTTATTTTTTCATTATCTATCCAAATAATGTACACAACTGATGAGGGGACTTAGTTGTTGAAATCCATAATCTTTTAAGTATCGAATGAAATGGCTTTTTATTTTAGTATGCTGTAAAGTAAGAAGACTAAACTTAGACTCTTCAAAAGGTTATCCAAGTGGACAAACGCACATGTAGAAGTGGATTCCTTCTACATCTAGCATTTTACAACTGTGATAGACTTTACGGTTAATCATCTTGTAAAATGACCTCTACATCTCGAAAACTTAGTTTTCCGAAGTAACCCGGCAGTTCAATAAAAATCTGTTTAACATCTATATTCACGTACAAATGCACAATCATGCTCCACACGCAGCCTGAATAAAAACCTGGACGTGATGTTTCTTAGAAAACGGAATAATGCCTGAGACAAATCCCGTTCGAGAAATTGTCCGAACGGAACACGTTCTGTCAATATTATCGAAGATTTTTCTCAAATAAACGATGCGCCGCGGTGTTTCTGCATGCTTACGACTGAGCGGCACATTTTAACGCCACTTACTCGTTGGTACGTGAGGGAAAACATCGCGAGGAAACCTACTTAGTATACTCACAGTCGCACATCATTTATATGTGCATATTAGTTTCTCCGTAGAGGGTTTGGCAGAGATCGCGGATCCCCGTTGGTCCCGATCCTGACAAAACACTTTCACTTCATTGACACTCATACATTTCCCCATGCATACTCGGTGGTTAAAGGTATTAATAACGTCACCCCTTTATCAATATATTGTCTATCTATCGTCTAATCTAGTTAGCACTTGTATTCAACTTAGCAGTGTAGCAAGGCCTAACATCGATGAATGGAGAAAGTTACGAGGTTTTAGAATTTGTTTTACCTAAACACTTCTATTACAACTAACTATAAACATTATTTCTTAGAATTATATGCTTTAAAAAAAATTGCTCGATAATAATTAAATGTGACGAACATGTGTAGCAACAGACTAAGCCTGTAACTTTGATTTCTTAGATAATGGGATGTTTCCCGGTGAAAATTTCTAAGTATACTACTTGAAATCAAAGGTCATTATCATCAAGCCAATCTATACCCTACGTAACTGTTGTTTCATTTATCCAGTGCTAGTTAGCAAAGTAAATAAAATGGCAACTAGCTACCGTTCTTCTCAGTATGAAACAAAGCGAGTAATAGAATAATATATTAGGTGACTACCTGTTGTTAAATAGCAATACATTTTAAGCGCAAACTTTAAATTGTATACGTAATAACCAACTCGATAAATACGCCAAAGGTAACTTATTTCATCAAGAGCTTGAAGCACAATAATAAATGTATTAAAATATTTTAATTATATTCATCCTATAGTATTAATCTAAGTCACCCCTTCCCTACCCGCACGATTCACACTCTATCTAGTTTGCCCGTTGAAAATTGTAACTGTATCGAATTTATAGAACGGCAACGTCTCTGCGGCAACACAGAAAGGCGCCTTCAAACAGCGTCCCAGAAATCTAATATGACACTTTGATATCGACACTTCGTTAAATCGCAGCCCTTTGATATCGCAGCCTATAGGGTTTAGTTTTCAAATGAGGTTTAGAACGAGAATAACAACTAACAAGTAATTGGTTTCTTCTTTCATAGGTACACAATACACGAACGTTATGACTTGAGGCGTAGTCTCAAAATTTTGTTTATGGCATCATCAAATGTGTATGTGTTGTGTTTTGACGACCTCCGTGGCGCGATTCGTTGAGCACCTAAACGCTAATCGTGAAGTCCGAGTTTGATTCTCGGTGGAGTCAGAGTTAAGAACTACGTTTTTCTTCTGCTTTCCAGTCTGGTTGTTGATTATGTATACGTATGTATTTATACATATAATATATATCTATATATAATATGTATATATTTCTTAAATATACGTTGACTAGTACCCTAAACCCTAGTCTTAAATGAACTTACCAAGGGGCTAGTTATTAATATATTATTATTATGTGTCACCGTATATGGAAGTTAATAATGGCCCAGTGTAAACAATATGCTTTCACCATATAAAAGATGTATTAAGCAATATCCAATTAGCACTGGACTCCCATACAAGCGAGGGTCTAACTATAAACTACCTGCAACCAATACTCGACACAAGTGCATTCCGAGATGCTAGTAAACAATAACAAGTAACAAAACTAAACAGAGAAGGACACTTAAAACAATCGAACACCACCTAGCGTTACTTGCAACTTGCCTCACGGTATAAGGTCGCAAAGTGGAGCAGGAGTTAAGATAGGAAACCTGAGCGCTGCTGAACTTAATCTTAAGAACACTGAATTCTTAATGAAAGATCCTAACTAACTAATTAATGAAAACATCCACGGGTAACATGCTGTTAGAGTTAACTCCGCCCTGGCGGGATTACTCTCGCTCGCTTTTCATAATTCACTCGGATTTCACACTTGGTAAACTGCGCGGAATGGGCGCTGTCTCGCAGTGTTGTGCATTAATAACTCGTTTGTGAATAAGTCAGTTTTGGGGGTCTGCGTTTAGTGATTTAGTTTTCTGCGGCGAACGGATTCGCTTTGATCGTCGCGCGACTGTGGCTTAATTTGAATGGTTCAAGTATTTTAAACTGTTTTCGCTAAGCGAGCTCTGTGCGGTCAATCTTTTGCTTGGAAGCGTGTGCATCTCTACTGTTATCCTTTTAAAACAACTTAGACGATGAAAACTAATAAAACGGTAACATCTCTTCATTATAACTAGCTATTGACGAATGTACCTGCGTTTATATTGGACGAAGTGAGCAAATGATTACTGATAGGTGAAATAATTGTCTTTACCACTTCAACAACAACTTCTGACATATCCAGCACCACTTCCATCATAGATGATAATACACAAAAATCCTAGTAATACAACCTATATCCTACCATGATCGTACTATACATCGTAAATAATCCATTCCTGTTCCAACCAATAAGAACAGCTAATCAACTGCGACATTAGTTCCAACTGAAGGCTTCATTAAATACCTAACTCCACACAAACGTCACGTGCCCGAGTCAAAGGCGAATTTGCGAGACGATTTCAGGAACAAATCCTTTCGAGTACAGGCACTTAAACAAACCAGCGAAACTAGACGATCCTTCAAATTAATTACCATAAACTTGTGGGCTTAGCATGCTAATGAAGACGTCTACCGGAGTCCTGGCTTAATTCGTAACACTACTTTAAAAGCTAGCAATAGTGATTATTTCAACAGATTCAGTACTGTACTCTTTCAGGGTAACACGCATTAGGATTGCCCACTCGAAGTTTAGTTTTCAACAAATATTGACCATAATTTACCATCTACCTGCTGCCTGCCTGATTCCCTGTAAAGGGGTAGGCAGAGATCACGGAACCCCATTTGTCCCGTTCCTGACAGACCACTTTCGCTTCATTGACACTCATGCATCTTCTCATACACACTCGGCGGTTATAGGTACTCTTAATGTCACCCTTTTTCGTTCATCACCCGTCACGAACGGTTCCTTGGAGAGGCGGAGCGTGGGTCACGGAGACCCGATTTGGAACATTTAGTTAATTGATATTCTTCAATCAATAATTAAGTAATTAAGAATTTATTTGCACAATGTTACTAACTACTTATAATGTTAGTTTAGACGTAATAATAATAATCCTTTATTGAAACTCCACATTACATTAAATGACACAATAGTACTGACGAACAATTATACAATACAAAATTAAATAAGAAAAATGTTATACACGACTAATTTATGTACCACGTATGTAGTATAGATAGTAGTTATGATCACGTATGTAATAGTTACATATGCCAGCATCTTCGTTCTTAAGAGCCACCCATTCAGTCGCCACGTGCATGCTCCGCCCGCCCTACGAGACATTCAAAACACATCTTGGTAATCAAAAGGCTTTCATGCGAAACCGCGACACACAAACAAATATTGATACACCCGCGCTCTAAGCAACTGAATATGAAATGAAATTGTAATACACTTTAGACGTGCCGCGCTGAATAAATCCGAGTGCTCGATGGCTTTATTCGCTTTTAAATTTATATGAAGCCTCCATTTTCGCCTTTTGGACTTCGATGGATGTGTGCAGTCTTATAATATACGTTCAATACATTTACGTGTTTTTGTTGACTCGCGATCTGTATTTTCATAACTACATACTCATTCAAGTACTTTGTAAAACCCTATAAGATAGTAGAAAGGATTCCGAATAATAATTAGACATATGTAGCCCGATATCTGCTAATATACATAAATAAACATATCCACTTAAATTCATAACTTAGGGAAACAGTATATCTCATCAACATATTTAAGTGGTAGTCATCTAATCATAGTACACACACACACAATTACGATAGACTCGTAAATTTACAATAGACACAGTTAATTCAGTTAATTTTTCCGCCACTTGAAACCCACTTTTCACCTTATAGACAAAAACAGAAAGTCAAACGCGTTCACGACCATCAACCCTTGCGGGGTAGTCAGAGGTTCAGGTGTCCGCAATTGCGAAGGTAGAAATTATATGGCCACCTCGAACCCACGTGCGTTCTATACTATAGACTATAGACTTCTAATTCATTCTCATAAAGACCCTTTTAACTCTCAAATCATCATATACATACATAGAATTGTTCCAAAGCACAATCTGTCGCAATTACGTGTTTCCCGTCGTAGCTAGCATTCGTTTGCGGCCACGCGACATCGCATGACACAGCCAATACTGAGACTAATCTAGGAATAATTGCTTTCCTGATGACAGAATGTCATGTCACAATTATTAGTATCTCCGCTGCGATGTGGCTTGAGTTGAATAAAGTGATAAATAAATTCTCTAACCTCTTCTGCTATTGCGAGTAAGAACTATTTGACTGTGTCTTATTCATTACAAATATTATGTACATAAACAAAGTCCCAAAAGTAAAAGAAACTAAGTCACACACAAGAACACAAGCTTATTTTACCTATCACTTATTTTAGCATAGATATAATGTGGAAGCAATACGATATATACCTCGTCAGTCATATTAAACACTATGGTTGTAACTTTCATATTACAAAATATGAAAAGGAACCCTTTATTGCCTCCTTGGCATTGCCACGAAGAAAGACAGCTAGTTTGAATCTATTAACGTTCTAGAATAGCAAGCAAGGGTCGATTAATAAGCGTGACAAATATTGTTGATGTAGTTTGATCAAACGCAGAGTCAAATCACGCCGCACTAACTAACTATTCACACCAATTTCAGTTAAGGCTCATTAGCGAAACGACATGGGAATTCATGGGATAGATATTGGGGACTTAAAGAACTTGTTGTTACAGTAAAGAAAGCTAAAACGCACATATAGGAGTCCCTACTTTCGTAGACTCGTTATTTAAGATCACTTAAATAAAGTTTGGATTATAGGGAACATGACAATAATAAGATGAAGCATATCTCTTGATTTTGAAGAACATGGAAGAAAATGATAAATAGGTACTCACAAAGTTAAATATTACTAAGTATCATGTAAGGTATATGGGTAAAACTAGACGTACCAACGTAACCTACTGAAGAATCTTCTTAAATAAATACAACTAAGCGACTACATACTAACATGAGCTTTAACATACTATAACAATGCAATGAAAATATATAAACTAGGTACCAGACATACCGAAAATTACGTCTACCATAAATAACACGTATAACTAATAAACCGATTTAGAAACCGTATAATTAACAGACCGGTAACAAAACCTCTTAACTTAATACCAACTCCTCCTTGACTTAAACTCTTAACCACTACAGTGAGAAAAATGATCTTAATTTGACACTAACTCATCCAACAAGTATTATTTTTATTCTATTTATATATTATCTCAATGATTAATAACTAGCGGGACATATCGCATATATTTTTATATAATAAAGTTACCTTTATTAACTACGTTCCTACGTTACTACGTCGTTACGTTAGTAATCATGAGTATAGATCGCGAATCTCTTAAAACTATAATTACATCGAAAGACTAAGTCGGCCATACAACAAGTATTGAACCCCTAACCTCTCCGCAACCTTCAACCCTCTCCGTACCACACAGGGGCATGTCTGAGCGTGCGGTGAGTCTTATTAAAGCAATCAATCCGTGCCTACACCTTGCGTTGCACCGGACTGAATATGCATGCGATGCGGGTATTAGCACGGGCACAGACTATGCTGTCAACGTTAGATGGGAGAAAGGTTAAAAATGGCTATAGGAATGAACAGTAATTTGTAATAGTAAGTGTAAGGGTAAGGCATAGTAGGGAAAAGAGGTGAGAGTTTATTGTGGAGTACAGTAAATTACTTTACTAACTACAAAACACATAAATTATTGCTTTTTAAAACTCCAAAAGTCAACAAATGGATACTTGTATAACCTCGTCTATAATCTTTTAAGGAGCGGACTGTTTAAATCGCTTCGAACCTGTCATTATCTTAACCCTATTATTGGATGGGAACGAGACAGAATTTTATGAATATACATTGTATCACACTTACTCTCACCGCTAACAGCTAGTAACTTTAAATTTTACACACCAGCCATTCCCATATTACACATGATGAATTCACGCATTGAACGATAGTTACATTCGATTGATCTCTCAGACCAACCCACTCCGTACCTTACGTGACACTAAAACCCAAAACAGGCAAACCCGCATCCCACTCTATAACTCTACCTAGTCTATTAGAGCACTCGCATAGTCAGTACACAGCCGGTGCCCTGTCAAACGTCACGCCCCCCACCCCGCCGGATGTTTCCCAATTGATTCCATATTCACGTGTCTATCGGCACACTGCATGAATACTTGCACTCGACCAATAGGAATATTGGCAAACAAACGCCGGTCGCACACATGTTACGTTTTGTTTCAACGGATAGCTTAGAATGGAATGCTCTAGAAGCGGGTGAATGAATGAAAAAGAGGTTCAATATCCAGAAAGAACATAGTTTAATTACTTAAAGAAAATCAACGTGGTCAAACATTCCTATTCTTTAAGACGAAGCAGAATACCAGTGTCACTCTGGTTTTAGCATAATCAATAAATATTGCGGTCAATTTAGTCTTTTAGTATTACCTATCCCGCAATTGCACACTCGAAATATTGACTATCGCAAGAGCTACGAGATACATACGCGATTTATGCAATAGGCTTTCTAAGCTTGCCTCATCTTGAAATAGGATAAATATGTATATTTCCCGCAAGTAACGTAGCCCTAAACCTAGACATTCCATAACTGTAACCCCATCAAACTATACTCACATACATAAAAAAACTAAATAAAAGTACACATCGTTTACGGCAGTTCTTCATAGTAGCTAGGCTAGGCAGTAGGCATAAATAAATAAAAACTACAATAAAAGTAAACAGGTCATAATTATCATCACGTAGGCAGCACTAACGAATCCATTGAGGGTTTGTTTACTGCCACCGGCGCGCCGTGCCGCGTTTATCTGCAATGGAGCGTGCACTCCATAATTGCTATCTGACGTGACAGGACGCTGCACTTGATAAGTGGAAATTATTGAAATCACCATGGCAACGGTGCCAAGTTACTGTTTACAGAGGTTAAATTAATAGACTATCATTTTGTAACGTGTTGTATATTATAGTAAATGTTTAGGGTTAAACTGAATTTTAGCAGCTCGTTTTCGAAAATAATTTGATGTTTGCATGATGATGGCTGCAATTTCAATTAATATTACAGTCCGTAATTACATTGAATAATATTTTAGGCGTTATAGTACAGTTTTACCCACTACGACTGTCATATAGAATAAGCATCAAAAGTATCTCGTATTATTTGGAACGTACCTAAATACTACGCTATTGTATCTAAACTTCTGTCAACCCCGAAGGTATTGAAATTCGTATCATATGTAATAATTCATAGATTAAGTTTATCAAGACATTAATCTATTAATTATATTAAAAATGATACGAATTTCAACCTGGGAGGATTACATTAAAACCTTACACAAACATTGTGCTAGATACAAAGCCTTTTTAAAAACCGTAGCACCGCTGCACTCGTAGTATAAAAAGCTGAACCGTTCCGCTATAAAGCTATAATGGGTTCTCCTGATCCTCTCGCAGCCGTAGTACAGAAAAAAGCGAGAAATTCCTACGACTACGTGCCGTAGAGGGACAAAGAAAAATTCCCTTACTCAGTCCCGTAATCTGTCAAGTTTAGCTTCGCATTAACGGCGGCTTATTCTGGATTGTATTTAGTTGGACGACAATAGAAATGTTAGGTGGTTGCATATACATATAGGTACATTCTTCTTCAGGTGCCATCTCCCAATAGGAGGTCGGCCAATCGTATGGCTTGATTTTACTTGAGGTTTTTAATCATCAAGGCAAGCTGGACTTTATTGACTGCTGCACTAAACAGTGATCTTGAGCTCATATTGAACCACTGCCGAAGGTTTTTTAGCCATGAAGTTTTACGTCGGACAGGTCTTCATTTGCCGTTTATTTTCCCTTGAATGATTAGTTGGAGCAGATCATATTTAGTATTTCGTATATTATAGGTACATACATAGACATATATTTACACATCTACGTCCCTAACGGGATAGGCAGAGACTATAGATCGCCACCTGGAACGATCCTCGCAAATCTCCTTACTGCACTCACACGCATTATTCTTTTCATACATGCTCTTCTATTCTTCACGCTACGTACACCCGCCTTGAGAAGAATGTCACCAATTATGTCCAAGTATAAGTTCTACGCGGCCTACCCCGTCCAACTCTACCTTCCACTTTGGCATATAGATATCGTAGTAAACAGAAATATGGGAAGACACCTTAGGTAATGGTTGAAACTTTCATAATAATTTTGGATTTCTAATGTTGTATATAATAATTATATTATTACTTATGTCTACTATTTCTTATTTTATATAATAATTATTTGTGTTTCATATCGGCACAATAAACATTAAATACACATAAATGAAATGATTCATAACATTGTTTGATAATACGGTGTTAATATTATTATGAATGTATCACAATTGTAAATTCTAAGGGACTTAATAAAGCTTTAGTCTATTAATGACGGAAAAATTATATCTACCTATATTGAACTGCCACGATAACATAACATATTTTTAGAAGTAAACGTCTTACATATGCATAAGCACTGAGCCAAAGCCTGTGAACAGATCCACTCTGTGAAAAACTAAAACATGTGTGTATCTGTTAATAAATGTATTCCTTTTAATATTATATAAAATCCTAATCAATAAAATCCTTTGAACCATAAGCATCAAGATATTATCGCACCAAGGTAAGTTTTTCATCACTCACCAAAGAGCTAGTACCTTACATGATAGATTACAAGATTATCACCGTCAACAGATACTGAAAAATTACCCTCCTATAACCATTCTTCTTGAACCAATTCACAGCGACTCCCCAACCGTTCGACCATCCAGAATAACCCTGCTCACGGCTGAAGTTTAGCTACACATTACTGAAATAGACGAGCGAAGCACCGACTTCTTCCCTCAACAGTTCATTTAATGTGACTCTTATCTGGCTACAGCTTAGCTAAACATTTAGCGGAGGATAGCGCGCCCAATTCCCGCTAAGAACAGACTATTAATTTGAATCGTGTGATGGTGTGGAAGTTAGGTATAATGTGTCTAAAGTGGGATTTTTTATAGTGTAAGGGGATAAAGTATAGATGGCAGGTTAAATTTTAAAGTTAACGACACAGACGACATAGTTTAACGACATGTATATACGATAGTCAGATAGACGCTATATTGAATAAAGGTGTCGTTAGTTTAGGAGCACCTATAACCATCGAATGTGTATGAGAAGATGTATGAGTGTCAATAAAGCGAAAGTGGTCAGGATCGGGACAAATGGGGATCCGTGATCTCCTCCTACCCCTCTACAGGGAATCAGGCGTGATTGGATGTATATATGTATTATTTCATTTCTTAAGTGTCTAGTTCAAACAACAGGGCAAATGTAGCGAAAATTCTTCAGAATTTTTGGTTAAATTAATCTATTAAATGTTGTAATTAGTTAGCAAACACCTATGTAGAATAAGAGAAATTAAAATGGAACACGCATTGTATGAATATCTAATTTAAATGTTAATTACTGGACGATGAGATGGCAACTCTTCACCGATCCTCGAAGTCTTGACCCCAAATTGCATGACAAAGGTGACTGCGGGGTTATATGCCCCGAGGTTTAGTTAAACCTTTCATAATATTAATGATGTGTTCCAAAACTATGCAACGGACTTACTTAATTTGAAGTTCACCACATAATTATTCACTTTAACAGCATACATACCTGAAACATAAAACATTAAACTATTTATCAAAATAGTATGGAAATAGATAGCTAGCAAGCAAATGGCAAACCTGTCCACAATATACTACTACATCAATGCCATCCATCATTAACCCAATAGTTTTGCTATAAGTGACAGAGTACTCGAAAGGGATTGAGAAAATTTTATATGTACGCATGTCATAGAATAACTAACTTCCGTCAAAACAGATCGGATAAATATCGAACCCGGGACGTTCGGTTGTAATAGTAACGTACCGGATCAATGAACAACCCAATAGTACTAGAATTTCATGTTATATTATAACCAATTATGAGGAAGTGTATGAATGTCAATGTATAGAAATTGATTTGCCAGAGTCGGGAATAATAACGATTCTTGTTCTCTTTAGCGAGACAACGTGACGTAAACATACATCGTTTAGTTAATTACTCGTAGCCTCCATCCCTGTAACAACCATGATTTTCTTAACCTAGAAATGCATCTATTCTATTCAACAAATAAAAATACATTTACGAAATGCATCGAATTATACGGTGAGGGAAAACATCGTGAGGAAACCTACCTGTTCCCCGAACAGGTAATAGTTAGTGCTTGTAAATGGCGACATGGCTGACCACTTGTCACATTGAGTACTAACTATCTGGTCAACACGTGGGTTCGAGGTGGCCATAGAATTACTACCTTCGCAATTGCGGAGATAGACACCTGAACCTCTGACTACCCCGCAAGGGTTAATGGTTGTGAACGCGTACGTACGTTTTCTATTCAACACTCCCAAAGCAGCCATGCTATATCCCCGCAGATCTCGGCGCCACCAAGTCGGCAGGCTCTATCAAATTTCAATGGACCCAATCGAGCGGAAGGGCATTTACGAGGCGGCCATCTGCTGGTAATAAACTCGGCTGCAAGATGCCCGGCCACTCGCCTATACAGTTGGCCTGTTTAATTAAGTGGACGGGCTTTTGGCTTTCGAATGGAATGAAATATGGAGGGGTTAAGAGGTCGTTTCAGGGTTAGTTAATATTTATTCATGCTAAAAAGTGACCTAGGACACATTATCGTGTCTGAAGTTCTGTGCAGACTGAAAGGGATAAAAAGACGTGAATGTATAAATATATATGTACTTATTTTTATTATTTATTGTTGATTAGTTATAGATATTTTAGAACTAGGATACTAGCTTGTTTGAATAGGGATGCTTAATATTTATTCATACTGAAAAGTGACCTAGAACATATTATCGTATCGGTTCTGTCAATCTTGAGAGGGAGTAAAAGACGTGAATGTTTAATTATATATGTACGTATTATTATTATTTAGTGTTGATAAGATATTCTAGACTTAGGATACTTGCTTGTTTATACTAGTTTCAATTGAGTATGTATGAATATAATTGAATGGAAAAGTAACACGCACAAAGAATCAGAGGAATTTGAGTTATTTATTCCAATTGTTTACTCAATTGTCGCTGTGAAAGGATTCTTGAATACTAACTTACAATCATATACGTAGGTATAAATCGTACTATAGATAGGAATTAAAGTGGAATGTAGAGTTGAACGGGAGAGGCTGCGTAAAACATACATACATACACAGATCAAATTGGAAAAATTCTTCTCAAGGCGGGTATATGAAGCGTGAAGAATAGAAGAGGATATGTGTACATATGAGAAGGTAAATGAGTGTCAGTGAAACAAGTGATATTTGTCAGGACAGCTACAACCTTAGGGACGTAGAGGCATATGTGTATGTTATGTATTATTCGTGTTAGGGAACTGTTTTTTCATTCTCAAAGTAGAGCCTTCTAACATGGCGCCATCGCTTCACATTCGTAGGCTTTTAATCCAATTAGGATTTGGGAGTAAAGGCGATAATACATCAGCCTAAAATGCCTGACAAAGTTATCTTTAGATTAACGGAACGGATCTAATAAGCGAGAGAGGAAACAAATAGAAAATGGTGTTGTGAAAGAGCACATACGATATACACGGATAGCCTTCTTAATATATAATATACTCTTTGAAAGGGTTAGTTCAATGTAACAATATAATAAATAAGAGGTTATTACGGTGGGTATTTTATACATATGCATGTATATGTATTTAAATTTTATTTAAATTGTTTAAGGAGTGGACAGAACTCGAAAACACATAATCCTTGGTCAATTTTAGCATAATTTTTATTTACATTTATATGTAAACTATTTACTAAATTATTTCTAAATAAATTATAATAAAACTATAAATAAAATATTTGAGCCAAATCACTGCAAACAGGGAGAGTGCCCAATTTTTATTTTATTTTAGCATAATTATGAATATCCAATGATTATGATGCAAACGAAATAGCCAAGTGACAATTATACATATATACACATCACGCTTGAATCCCTGTAGACAGAGGCAGATATCATGGATCCTCATTTGTCCCGATCCTGACAAACCACTTTCGCTTCATTGACACTCATACACCTCCAATACACTCGGCGGTTATACGTACTTTTAATGTCACCCTTTTTCAATATGCCGTCTATCTGACTGTCATGTCTTATTCGGCCGGCTCCTACGTTTATTATTTCAACGATGGTCACTCAAAGCTTAGACTATACAGAAAGGAGTTTGTTACGAGAACCTTATTATTACGGTGAACGAAAAAATCGTGAGGAAACCTACCTGTTCCCCGAACAAATAATAGTTAGTGCTTGTAAATGGCGCCATGGCTTACCACCTGTCACATTGAGTACTGACTATCTGGTCAACGCGTGGGTTCGAGGTTGCCATAGAATTACTTCATTCGCAATTGCGGAGATGGACACCTGAACCTCTCACTACCTCAAGAGTTAATGCTCGTGAACGCGTTTGTCTTTTTGTCTATTGTATAGTAAAGAATATTGGGTCCAACATCTAACCAATTCACAGCGACCAAGCTTATTCATTTCGTCAACCTTTATCAGCATTCAGTCCTAGGGAATTGGGGCTAATGCGATTCTAATTGTTTCGTAGTTAGTTTGATAAATTATACACGGGGCCGGTCAACCCTTTTTTGCCTACTAATTTTCTACTCAATACAATACGGTACGGGAGTAATTATGTAGGAACGAACATTCATTGTTTCAAACCTCCGCCTACAGGTCGCAAACTAATATGAGAATGAAAAACAACGTTACCAGTATTATTTCGTATGTATTGTAAAAGGTAAATATAAGGATAGATGGGTCACCATCAAATACATTCCCTTTTATATATTTTTAACAAATATAAATACTTCTGTAAGGAAACGGGCATGATTTGTATGTATAGTTTATATAAATGTTTAAATATGCGGGGACATACATAATTAGAATGCATTACAAAAGTCGGAAATATCATATTGCATTAGTCACTTTTCACATAATTATCAGAATGGTAAATAACGAGAATATAGGAATGAAATATAGGAGATGAGTTGCCAACCCACTTCCCAATGTATTACTTAAATATCAGTCTATTTGTCTGTATCAAAGACATTACCCCGCATGACCATTTAACTAACTAGCACTCAATTTACATCTTTTTTAAAACGGGACAAAAAAGCGATAACAATTAAGCAGTAACAACAAAACAATACACACAAAAAACAGTAAACCATAGATCCATCGAACCCTCATTCTACCGACCACTGTGGGTACTTAACCCGGCATTCTGTGCAGCCTGGAGGCTTCTCAACTTGATTACTGAGCAATTACCAAGCTAAACATCAAGGCACATCAAATGAGAGAAAAAAGTACGAATTCTTAGGCCCTATTCGCTTTCGGACCTTAATTATTCCGCCCTAATGACTCACATTTGGGTTCTTTTTATTTCTAATACACATACATACATATATTCACGTCCCTCGATAAGTAAGGGGGTGGACTGAATCATGGAGGTGGAAGATATCTTCATTGATTTAAACATACTCGTAATTTAGTAAAATCCCTTTTAACAATAAATTTCAAACATTCTCTTGTTACTTGCCTTCTACGACATGCTGGGAAGGCAACTAGTTAGCTTCCATTCACATGCAAGGCTATGAGTTTAAGTAACCGTAACACATACGTTATCACCAATAATATGAACATCATACAAATAAACTCGTCACTCCAATGTTATAACTTAGAGAGGAATATTTCCTTTTTCCCGATCATGGCATAGTCTACTCTTCATTCGTTGACATGTATAGATACGCCTAATATAATACAAGACGGTTAGTGTTAAATACCGTATAACAAAGTATCGTTCACCAATTTTCCAATCAATATTCGAGCGGCATTTAAGCCCGAATATAAGGCGAGTCGAATCGATCACCCGCATAGATCGAGTCATTCCGAATCGATCCATCACGGGGAACGTGTCGACTGATATTCGGATCGGTCTCCGAGTGAATTGCCAACACTATCGATTAGCACCTGCTAAGAGAATTACGTATCTGCCTTTCATTCTTAATAAACTAGCTGTTTTTTAAAAGCAGTAAGGGAACTAGGGGTAAATGAATTTATGGGCGATGGATTAGAAATCTATCACCGATATTCCTTATAGGACTCCCGAAAACGAATATGGTGGGATAAGTTTTAGATGAAAATAAATAAATAATAGTGTGGAGCTTCTAAAGCCCTCTGATACACTGAGAGCTTACTATATTATTTACTACATGGTAAAAATTTATATATATCCCTACATGCATCCATTAATCACATTTATTAAATTGTTGGAGGAAATAAAGACAGGTTTATTTCTATTCAAGACTCAAACGACACAAAAGTGAAAATTAGGAACATAGACACACAACGTATGTATACAACCTGCATACTCTTTTGTATTTATGTAAACACATTAAAGTGCTAATCAACAAAGGAAACATTTTTCGTCGTCTCGCCGCAGCCGCAACGAAAGAAGGTCGCATTGCAAATCCAACCTTGAACTTTGTTGGAGCCGATTGCGACAGGATTTAATAGCGTGGAACATTCACAAATAAATATTTAAACAATATTGAAGTATACTTTGGAATAGTGAATATTTTGTGCTAGTATTTAATGTAAGTGAATTTCTATGATGCTGTCTTTCTTTTTATGTTGTACGAGGCGATGAAGTAATATCAGACCAGCAATCTGTTATCAATATCCACATATCTACTATACTTGAAGGCGACTGAAAAGATAGCATGTCTTGAAGGTTCTGCCCGCCTCATAAGGAGGTGAATGTTTGTACTTTGAAATAGGTAACATCAGCGTCTGTACACGGAAAAAAAGCACTTTTGGTGTTAATTTAGGTGAAAAGTAAGTTTATATAGCATAAAGCACTTAATCCAGAATAAAACGCGAAGATGGAGACGTGAACTTCAAACTACTGCAAGGGTTAACTGCCATAAAACGAAAGTATTAAATATACCGTTGTGTACGTGACCATAAAGTTCTTAATCCACTCTTACAGATACGGACATTAGAATCTCTATCTCACAGGAATAATCACTACATAGTATAAAACAAAGTCGCTTTCTCTGTCCCTATGTCCCTTTGTATGCTTAAATCTATGAAACTACGCAACGAATTTTTATGCGTTTTTTTAATAGATAGTCAAGAGGAAGGCTTATATGTATAATAACATCCATTAAATAGTGGAGTAGGCTATATATTTTATTCCCGTGCGAAGCCGGAGCGGGACACTAGTCACTCATAAAGCATACCTATTCTCTCATACTCATCTGATACATCTGATAACTTTTATACTCGTACAATCCCAGACCAACACACCACTAGTTTCCAAAGCAATACCCGCTGTAACAGTTTCGTAGGGCCTCGAAACCCTTGAGAAGGGCCCATAACTTTGGGGCCTCGCGTGACAACCTCCATTATTTTATTCCGTCTCATTTGCCTATGCGGGGAAATCTCGAAATTATTCCGCACTCTCGGACTGTGGGCGTCGTTGTTTTTGATGCTGTGCGATTTCTCGATCGCTATACCTATGTAAGGGAATTGTGGGTTTGTTTGTCACTGAAATTTCCGTACCTACACATAAATAATGTAGGTAAGAATTGGATATATCTACGTGTGTTATCATGTTTAACGAAGTTAAGAAAGCAAGTGAGAGGTTTTAAATTTAAGTCTACATTTACACATCCTTGCTTCATGGACATCACTCAATATATACCTTCTGTTAGGTATCTATTTATATACATATATTTAAAACACACCTATATATAGGTACTTTAATGTTTCATTGAATCACGTACATACATATTTGGCTGTTATAGGTACTTATCTGCCCTTTTTAGTATGTCTCGTATTTGGGCTTCATAAGACTTATTAGGAAGTTTCCTACGTAACCGTTCTTCCTCCTCTTTATGTATGTTTCTTTAACTACGTAATATTTACTACAAGACATGAACAAAGTTAGCTCAATATTACGGTAGTATCAAATAGGAGAGAACCCAAACAAAATCCATAGTCGGAAACGGGGCACAATTCCGAACGTGAAACTAACTTATTACGGCTGGACACATCATATAACGTAGAATAATGGGGGACCGGACCAAAACTTCGGACATTGCTACATTACGACTACGTATATTTCTCTTTTTTCCAAAGAAGAGAAAAAACTTTTGCGTAGACCTTTTGAGGGTAGACAAAAAAAGTTGAGAAAAATAAATTTCGGGTCCGAGCGAGCATATTCCATATTTGAATTGCGGCCTTTCGTTCTTTGTTTATCTTGCCTTTTGTGTGTCTTTTGTTACGCTTTCATTACACTGTTTTATTTTATATTCGCAATTTATAGCCCTAATAAATATAATAAGATTCTTGGACTTGAAATATTTCCAACTTTAACTATGTTTGTTTCAGAGAATATTTTACTACAACATTTAAAAGGAATGGTTCGATAATTTAGACGTCTTACACGAATAGTTCATGATATCAAGACACCTTTCCAGTCGTCTATGGTGCGACAACAAAGTCAGAAGCAGAAAGTTGAAAATACAAATAATTATTTTCGGCTGAATATTTTGTAAATTGTGATGCCGAACTGGCTAAATATGTTCGTTTTGGGATAAGATTTAGATCCTCAACTGGAACGAACCGAAGAACAAGAAAGAGAAGAATAGGAGCTTCGATTTCGTTTTTCTTCGGTTGTAGCGGCTGGCGGCGTTGGTGTAACCATGGCGATGGAATAACGAGAAGTTCAAACGCCGTGGCATCAGTGTTTGTACTTCAGCCGACATAACCTTAGTGGTCAATGGCTTAATAAAGAATGAGAAAAAAAAGACAGCTTTCAAAGCATATTTCTTTCTTTTTGGTTACCTTACTCTTAGATATAGCAGATTTAGAAATGATTGACAGTGTATCTTCCAAAAACTTCACATACAAAATATAGGAAAAATATAAAGAAAGCCAACGTGCACATAAAATATAAATGTTAAAAATAACTTTAGCATAACAAGTTATGTCATTTAATAGTAACTCATTAATAAATCAAGATGGCGCTAGGATTAAAAAACTCGTTTCTGTGAAAATCGAAATTGGCAAAGAAATGGAGAGTGCTATTTGTTATTCACACGCGAGTGGAAATATCGATAAATCGTTTATTTAAAAACCACTAGAGCAACTACCAAAACAACATTCTTGAATATTTAGATAGGATTCCCGACCACAAAACTTAAGAGTAACTTGGACAGAACCTTAGTGTACATATTAAAGAACTTATTTACTTTGAGTTACTTAATCACTGCCTCTGTAGGGTAAGGGCTGTGATGTATTTATATTATGAACCAACAAAATATATTCATCATGTACCTTTAAAATAAGATAGTCAATAAGGTAGTACATACATGCTATATTATATATACATATATATATATATATATGTATTTATCTATATATAATATGTATACATTTCTTAAATATACGTTGACTAGTACCCTTAACACAAGTCTTAAATGTACTTACCAAGAGGCTAGTTTAATTGGTGTAATAATGTCCACAGATATAAAGTAACTCCAATTCAAAGAGTTGTTGTTTCAAAGTGCTCAAGTTGATTTCTCTTCCCTAATATACCAAGTTTCTTTCCACCTTTTCCGCGATTGTGAGCGAAATGTTGTTGTATGTTCTTTTCACCACCGCACTAGTACATTTGCAAGCAGCACCCTATCCATTGTCTCTCCACAATGCAACGAACGGGACGAGTTATCGAGAAAACAATCGCTCTATTGCAAAACACCGAACACGTGTCTCGGAGAACGGAGGAATAGATTCTACTATCAATAAGTGCATTAAAAAAGACCAATAACCCTTGTGGGGTAGTCAGAGGTTCAGGTTTCCTTCTCCGCAATCGCGGAGGTAGTAATTCTATGGCCACCTCGAACCCACGTGTTGATAAGATAGTCAGTATTCAATGTGACAGGTGGTAAGCCATATCGCTATTTACTATTATCTGTTCAGGGAACAGGTAGGTTTCCTCAAAATGCTTTCCCTGGGCATTAAAACGAATAATGCTAACTAGGTACATAATCTTATAGGAGGCGATTAATGGATGTATCTTATACTTAATTTTAATTCATATCCGATTCTTATCTAATTAGTTATCAACGGCCGGGACCAATCACTTAAGCCTCTAAATACTCTACAGGGGTTATAACGTACGAGTACATATAGATACAATGAGGTGGAAGGGCGGTTACAATGAGGTCGGTCCAACAAGACATATATGACAGTCAAATAGGTGACATATTTGATAACTTAGAAGCTATAACCACCGAGCGTTTACGAGAAAGTGTATGAGTGTCAATGAAGCAAAAGTTGGTGGTCAGGATCGCGACAGGTGGACATCCGTGATCTCAGCCTACCCCTCTACAGACGCGCGTGATGTTTATGTATCATAAAAAATATATGTAACCGCTTAAAAGGTTCCTTTAACCCTTAGTCTTATAAGTTAAAATTAAATAATTCAAAAGCATACCATTCAATAAATAGATAGAAACATAATAGTCTGCCCGTGAACATGGCTGCTGCAACGTAGCCGAAACGTCGGGTTAATAAAGGTAACTTTATTATATAAAAACTTACGCGATAAGTCCCGTTAGTTATTTATTATGAGAATAAATCGCGAATCTCTTAAAACTATACATAGAAATAGTTGAATTAAGTTTCAAAAGTCGCGTTGAGCGGAATCAAACCCTTATTATGCACAAGGACAAGTATTGTTTCGTATGAATTGCTAATTGTCTCGGGCTAGACTGCAACGTGAATGGGATGCCATTTATCTGTCTATCTGCTCGTCGTAAAAAGAGACTGAGGACTGTATCGTATTTTTTATATAATAAAGTATCTCAATTGACGTAAGTTTTAAATCAGTGTAATCTAAGGTTTCTTTCAAAGTCAAATGTAAATACAATTAGACTAGATTATTAAATATTTATTACCTGTTGTATAAGTTATATTAAGTGAAATGGATTGCCAACATTTGGCAATTGTGATATCTACCTATCCCTCAATGGAGACAGCGAAACAAACGAAAAAAAAATGCATGTATGTATAAAATTAAGCCCCGTAAGAGAAATGTATGTATAACTGTTAGTAACGAAGCAAATAATATATTATTTTAATTAAGTTTGTAATCAAAGTAGACAGAGATCAGGGATCTACATTTTCCCTGAAACTGACCAATCACATTGCGCTACATTCCCATCGATATACCTCCGCATATACAGTTGGTAGGTATAAGTACTTCAAAGGTCACTCTTCCCAGTATTATTGTTGTTACGAGGAAAAATACCTGATTAATATCTTGCCTGAAGCATTCCAATAAAAGTAATAAAGGAAATTACCTGTAACAAAAAGAACTGTTGTTAAACAATTGTAACATAGTGATTTACTATCCTTAGCTGATTTGAAACTTGGATATAACAAACATACTTACACACCCCTTGCTAACTAATTACAACATTTAAAAGATTAATTTAACCAAAACTTCTGAAGAATTTTCGCTACATTTGCCCTGTTGTTTGAACTAGACACTTAAGAAATGAAATAATACATACATATATCTAATCACGCCTGATTCCTTGTAGAGGGGTAGGCAGAGATTACGGATCTAGAGCTGTTCCGACCCTGACCAACCACTGTCGCTTCATTGACACTCATACACACTAGGAGGTTATAGGTACTCCTAAAGTCACCCTTTTTCATTATGGCGTCTATCTGACTGTCAATAGTTTTCTGAATAATCTTGTGACCCTAAATATCTATTTATGTAGTTAAGCTTGTAAATATGAGAACTCTGACTAAACTATCCAAGAAACCCTTAGTCGTCACTTAAGACTCTCTCCTTTAATCTCCTTTACCAAAAACTCGGCGGTTATAGGTACTTCCAACGTCATGTCAAGTATATATATAGCATAATTTAGTAATTTATAGGTGGCTCACAAATCATTGCCGAAAGTAGTTTGTAAGGATCGTCCTAAGTGGCGATCGATAGTCTCTGCCTATATTGTTAGGGACGTAGAGGCGTGAATGAGTGTGTGTATAGGTACCTGCCTGAAAAGCATCATCCATTGCATAGCAAGATAGGTAAACAGAGTAAGCGATGCGATAACGCATTGGCATAATTAATGGATTGGCGGTCGGAACCGTGCGCATCGGAGCGCGCTAATCTAAAACGCAAACCGTAAATCAAAACAATCTACAGGCCATTTTATTTCGTGCACCACTAGCTACTGCGCTGCGGTTTGCCTCGCCACTGATATAAGGTAAACATACATATATTCACGTTGCTATGTTCCCAACGAATGAGATAGTATCGATCGCCATCTGGGAAGATCCTGAAAAATCTCTCTTGCTTCACTCATACCCATCTATACATGCTCTTTTAATCTTCTCAGACATGCTCTTCTGTTATTCACACCATGTGCACCTTAAGAAGAATGTATCCAATTTGGTCTGTATAAGTTCTATGCAGCCTTCCCCGTCCAACTCTTCCTTCTACTTTGGCTTTGGATATAATAAACCACTTTAACATACCTGTCTTATTTCATTTAAGGTAAATAATAATGTGGAAAACAGCGTGTGGTGAAACGAAGGCATTTTCCTCGGAACACTACATGCCACCTTGGGTGATTGTCATGTGAAAAAGTAGGTTCGATGTGATCACAAATAAACTACTTCACAATTACAGAGATAGACACAGTAAAGCGACGGATCTTGAAATATATGTATTACCAAGTGGCGACACAAACTTATAGTTCAGGTGTGTATGTTGCTTACTTAAACCAACCCAAACACTATCCTAAATATACCCTCTCCTCTCAAAGTTAAATCTCGTCTTCATCTGTAGTGTATATACACACACCTACTTATCTATAGTACACATATCATATTAATCGAATCGTATTTAAACGGTACTAGGTAAACTCCTTCAACTATCTACCTACATAACATACAAGCCACTGACATTAAGTACTCATCATCATACAAACAAACAAACTCGTCAGTGAATTTACACTAGCGTCGATTACATATTGAATTTCGTAACTAGTTAGTTATCATTTGGACTATCCGATATTAAACTGTTTATGTTAAGCGATCCGTTTGAAATAGCTGGTATGGGACGTAAATTTAGTGCAATCAAATACCATTCTTTGTGGCGTATCGTGAGGTGACTAAAGAATAAAAGTTTCTTTGTAAATAAAAGTTTTTCGTATAAGTTGACTAAGGAGTCGAGAATAATAAGCGGTGAACCAATTGATCTACATGTAATCGAGATCTTTTTTCTTCAAAATTCTGTTCACCCTAAGGATAAAACGTCATAATATATTGTACATCTTATAATTAATATGATTAAAACTACGACAGTATCGTTAACATAACAGTTAATTAACACTATAACGACTGTTCATTCTTTCAAGTTAGACAGTCTTCACGCAATCACTTTCGTTACACTGGTTTCAACTCATAGCTTAAAAACATTATGCTCTGGTCGGAAAGAAAGACAGTTAGTTCAAACCAGCACGTGTGCATGAACATGGAAGGTAAACACATATCGGATGAAGTATCGAATACTATTTGCTCGATACTAACGAGTTATTAGTGAACATTATCGAACCGCGACCGATATAATTCATAATTGGATCCCGTATAATGATGTAACGGATACATTTGAAGCGTGATCCCGTGCGGGTTAGGGACTTTAATTGAACGTCTAGCTGGTTTTATGCCCTGGTCGAAAATTAAAGAAGAAAATAGGTGCGATTCGTATTTTCATGAGAGGCAATAGGATATTAATGAGATGCTATGAGTATGAAAGTGATGTCCTATTTGCTATTTTAAATATTTTTTATCTTTGACATTCTAAATAATCACGAAGGTTCATCAATACATCTCATTCTATCCACAGTTATGGTCGTACATGAATTTTAAACAGTATATTATTATATGAATGCAAATTTTGAACAGTAAAACATTCAGTGTGTTTAAAACAACAATAAATTTTGACACACGGCTGTCATTTAGGTAATAATGTCCAAAGAGTTTCTCATCACTCGCAGAACCTCTTCGGAAAAGACAACATTAAATTTAAAGGTCATTCACACACTACGAATCGATGGAAATCGATAATAATTACGAAAACTCTCAACGGAGCCACGACCTTCGCCTCGATTCCACACAAAACCAAAGTGCCAACCCATTATGAATTTAATGGAACTTTAAAGAGATATTAGCTTGACGAATTCACGTGAACGAGTCAATATTTTAGTATTGCTTGTAAGGGCATAGGCAGTAATGTTCCAGCGATTGTTTATATATTATATAACCCATAGGAGCTATATATGAAATATGACATGTATCAAACTATTCTGTGTCTTTCTAGGGGACAGAACCTCGAAGAAACGTTATTTACTCTATCAAATTTAGCAGAAGTTTGGATGTTATGATGGCATTCGATATATACTATCTACTTATTATATTATCCAAAGCCAAAGTGAAAGGTACTTGGTCGGGGTAGGCCACGTAGAACGTATAGAGATCAAATTGAAGTCATTTTTTACAAAACGGATGTACGTAGTGTGAAGATAAGAAGAGTATGAATGAGAACGTTAATGGAAGTAAGTCAAGCAAGAGAGATTCGTCAGGATCGTTCCAAGTGGCGATCGATAGTCTCTGCCTATCCCGTTGAGGACGTCGCGTCGAGGCGTCAATATATGTATGTATGTATCTATTATATTATCCGCGAGATTCCAATGCTCGCCTTCCACGACAAAACATCAATAAAGGCAGCTCTATACGCCCTAGCACGAAACCTTGCACAAACGTAATACCAGCACAAATAACACTAGTTTTTTAATAAACTGCCAGTGGCATGGCAATATCGCGCTCCGGAGTGGCGGGAGAACGCATATAGAGTACCCGCCACATACGGTGGCAGTAGCCAAACTTGGAACTAAATTTGACGTTTCCGCCATTGCGTGTTATTTTGTATGAAAAGTAAATTTAGTATTACCAGCGTTGTGTTTTTTGCCCACTCTTTGTAATTTTTATGTTTGTTAAGGGTGATTATAATAAATTGATTTCCGGAGTTTCTTGTTAGTTCTTCTCCAAGCTAGGGTCTCCGCTGATCTAACCTCGGTAAAAAATATGTAAAGACAATGCTCAGTGCCATGTTTGAAATAATAGTTTTAAGAGATTCGCGATTTATACTCATGATATAAGATATAAGGGTGTGTATAAGATTGATTGCAGCTGTGGGAAATCCTATGTCGAACAGACTAAACGGTCTATTGCGGACAGAGTGAAGGAACACATAATATATGTAATATATAATAAGAAGGATAAGTCCCGTTAATTATTAATCATGTTTGAAATAGTATAATAAACATATTTTGACTTTGATATATTAATTTGTTTTATTTGAGTTTATAGCTCTGCAACCAAAGATCGTTACAAATGAAACCTATAATGTTTCGAGCCGTATGGCACAGTGAGTGCTAGTTTTGGCGTGTTTACTGGTAACACTGAATTACGCGACTGTGGCGACGCCTCCAACTGCCACCGTATGTGGCGCGATCTCTAGCTGTCACAACTGTCAGAGCACGTTCGAAATATGTCATTCGTGAAAAACACTTGACAAACAAACGTGGCACACAAATACGAGAGCCTGTCATATAGGCCGATGCGAAGGGGGTTTTGCACTAGAGCTAAATTATGCTGCGTTGCTATGGAAACGTTTGGTATTTAACCATCAAATCGTATAACGGATTCTTTGGTTTATTATGTCATTATGAGGGGTGAATTTCAAACGCACCTTTAGTTTTGTAGCGTAGCTCAGCATTGGTGGAAAGGTACCGTTAATTAAGCATTAGGTAGTGTGACAAGTATTGACTGTATCAACAATATTATTTTATAAGAATAACAACCCGTGCTGTACTATGACTAAATTAATTACTTCCTATAAAATGTTTGTCTAAATTCAACCACAACAACCGAAGTTACGCAAATTCCAAAAACAGATGTCGTGAGCGCGTTGCGAAAACTCAGAAAGGATTACGTGCAAGTCCTTGTACTAAAAGCCGACAGGCGTGACCGTTGTTCTTGCAAGTAGCTCAAAGATGGCAGTGATAATGTATTGAAACTTGTTACGGTTTATTACGATATATTAACATTTAAAACAATATACATACATGTGCTAAAGTAGGACGTTAGTAAAATACTAACTATCTGCTTTTCTTCCTGGCGTATCCAAAGAGGCAAAAAGGATTGAATAACGTGGTTATATGTAATATACATTGGTAGGTTGTTATATGTACCGTTTTTTGATAGCTAAAGTGATGTAAAAGGGCTTATTACATGTTTAACTCCACGATAAGTGATACTTAATAAAGATATAGTAACTTTAACATTGCACAAGTAATCAATTTTTATTACTTTCAACGACATAAGTTCAATGTAACAAACTAAATCATACATGTTTAAATGAACTATCAAAGAGTTACTCATATGATCGTTGCGTTTCCTCGTTCGAGATGAACCGAGGATGTTACCTATACATAAATTCATCTGTTTGGTGCCCAGTCACGCGCTAACATTCCGCCTCGCGCATTGCATAACTACAAGCGTTGCGATCATTCCTATTCGACATCGATGTATTTATGTACGGCGAGCGTGTATGCGGAGGACGAAAGCGAGAGTTAACCGGGATGTGTACAATATAACGCACTCTTATTATTCGTATCCTTTTATTATATTATTACTTCGAAACCGGTGTGAAGTCATCTGCCAAAAGTTATCTGCCAATATAACCCGACCAAATTAAATATTTTTTGTCATGATTTGGTAAATTGATGTATTGTATTAAAAATCAATGGCGCATAGGCTTATTATTATGAAAAACACATCCTTAATGGTTAAAGATGCATTATTATGGAAATCGATGAACTTTAGCATAGCTCAGTTCGTAAAGTGAATGATATGGAATATTGGTGACAGGTTGGTAGCACATCACCCCGTAGATTATACTTACCCCTACTCCGATGGTGTAAAGGCAGCTAATTGGTATTATATTTACGTATCATCTAGCCCACAATTCTATTATTCAATATAAGTACCTATTTTAAGTAAATCCTGAACAAATCACCATGCTTGAGAGAAATTATCTGCACCATAACTCATCATTTTCTTCCCTATTAACGTATCTATACCTACAAATAGGCACCAAATCCACCCCTCAATCCCAATCAATAGGTGCCAGTACCAAATGAATAATAACCACCAAAGACAAATGGCGAGCGCATTATCTCCCAGGACCGAGTGACCGGGACACTAAGAGAAATGGCCATCCGCAAACGCGGTTACTGCCCATCCGTCTTCTTATTTTATAAGGGAAGCCTATTAATTCCGTGTGAATAAAATGCAGCGTTGTACTGAAAGATAATTTACTAGAAAATAGTGTTTTATTGAGATACTTGTGGAGAAGTCTGAGATTCGTGTGTATATCTCCTCAATTGCACTACACATAGATACATACCAATAGACACGACAAGATATATGACAGTCAGATAGACGCCATATTGAAAAAGGGTGACGTTAGAAGTACATATAAAGAGAAGCCTACCTAGTGCTGATTAAGATATAATCTTTGCCCCCTGGAAAAAAACTTTTTACCAGATAGTACCGCAACTTTATTGGTGTTCAGTCTGTGTACATGAACATTAAATATTCCACAAAGTCAAGTTTCCCCATCCATATGTGTAATTCAAAAGTATGTTTATTATACGAAGAATACAAAATTCCCTAAAAATTCAATGCCAATTGTTTATACAATGAAGTACTGCTTATGCGGATAACAAATTCAATCGATGCAGAATCAATTCATTTGGTAACCTCTGAATATATATACATGTTAAGACCTTTATTATACATTGTATGTTTTTTTTCGTACTGTAGGCTATTCGCAATAAATAAATAATGACGGCATGATATTCAGAGGTTAAACTGGCCAATGAGACGTTAGTTAATGAGAATAGAATTCATATTGACCAATAACAGAAAACCCTTATAAAATCTCACTGGTTATATCATACTATAGTCAATGACTCCAATATGAGGAACGAAAAGATATGTTTGAAATTTTCAGTTGTCATGTTTATAGTATTAGAACAACGCATTCTTCTGCATTGCGTCATTTATTTAATCTCTAAGTCTAAAGTAGCTTTGAACTATTTCCATTCATTAAAAACGGGATTTTATAAAAACCATCATATAAACGAGAAGTCACTGAGAATATGATCTTTATGAAAAATTGGACAGCTTGGTCAGAAAGACTCAAATTCTGCGACGATTAGTATTTATTTGCGTTCCGAGAAAGTACATTATACATGGACACATAATAACAGGATATTTAAAATAGTCAAACGAAAATATTTATAGAATCGCAAGACATTGACGCAAGCGTATAAATGCATTATTAATAACACACATTTGCATCACGAAAACAAAATGATACTTTAAAAACAGAGAGGGACATTGGATAGTTTAATATTAATGTGAAGTTTATTTAAGAAGTTTCAGGTTCACTACAATATTAAAATGTACATGTATTTTAATGTATGTTGGTTCGCAATAACGGGTGTATAAACACTGATATGTATTATAGCTGAAAGATTCACTTCTATGAAGTATGGAATCAAATAGCTAATCAATCTACAACTCACAGTTAAAGTCAACAAATCATAAAACAGTTAGCAATCATGCATTTTCTGTGTAAGCTCATTCCACGATAGGCTCTATTTGTCTTTATATGACACTACAACCTATTCAGTATAAAAAAAGGAAAAACAGCTGCTAATTTTGGGGCCATTTCGTATAAAAACCAGTTCTTTTCTCTTTATTAAAATACCAGAACCATAGATAATAACTCCAGAATCTCTGTTAAACTGATCTAGCGCCATCTAGTAAATTAAATTCGGCCCAACGAGCTCTACTGGGAGGTCCGGTCGGAGTGTGCGACACCTTTATTTATAGAGGTCTACGGAGCGTCTAAATTAAATTCGACTTGGGTCTATTCTGGCGCTACGGACTGGTCCAAATTGTAATGGGATTACGAAAATACTAGGTGATTTCACATGCCCTTAGGACATTTACTTCTCACCCTGATTATCTTTATCTGTGTTATTCCTGATTATTTGGTAGGCTTTCAGTAACGTTGAGCAATACAACAGAGCTCTGTGAAGCCTAAAAATAATTCATATAGATATTGGTATACTAAGGCATAATTCATTAAAATGTATACCATAACGTCTGGTTGTTTATGGTACATATATTCACGTATATATGCGTGAAGTGGAAGTTAGAGGTCGTTCTTTTAAAATGTATGAAATGAATTCAAAAATGCTAAACTGTGGTGCCCTTAAACTACAGTTAACCATACGTTGTATGTATAGAATGAAATAAAACGAAAATTATTGTCAGGATCAAGCAATTATGATTTCCGCGTTGACCGCCGTAAAGAGATAAACGAAAAAAGGCTTTAGATTAGACACGATCAGAATATAGCCACCTTGCCTTATGAAGCGTCAGTCAAAGCCCTTTCAGCCAACAATGTAGCCTTCAACTATTGACATGCAGAGCACCCTTGTCAAGGCGACTAGTTCAATGCTTGGTAAGGTTAATATACGAGATACTATTACCTATATACATATTCATGCTCTTCTATGCAGGATATCACATGTAAGACAGAACTGCTTGGTCAGGTTTAGCCTATCTACCAGCCATACGTAGTTACGTATAAGAAAACTTTAACTAAGTTAGTTTATAAAATACACACGATAAGTCCCGTTTTCTGATACATTAAATAAAGATCACAAATATATCTGCTCTCAAAAATATTACGACGTCAGATAGACGCCATATTGAAAAAAGGTGACGTTAGAAATAAATACTACTACGGCCACCGTTTAGGATAAGGAAGTATATGAGTGTCAATGAAGCGAAAATGGTTTGTCAGGATCGGGACAGATAGGGATTTGTGATCTCGTCCCATTCCTCTACAGGGAAACGGGCATGATGTGTATGTATTATGACGTACATAGTTAAACAAATAGATTTTTAAATAATATCCTAGACAATTATCATCTCATCTCCCCTGATTGCATTCACCCCAAATATCGAATCGCCTTTAAGGACATAGCAAAATAAAACAGGAACTCTATTCAATTACAAAATGCAAATAGGAATCCGTATTACGTATTCAGATACAAATAAAAGTAATAATCATTCGAAAGTAAATTTACTAAATGATCAACCACATAACGAGTGCACATTAAAAAGTGATATCACAAGATTACATCGAAACATTTAAGCTACTTGATTTCGTGAGAATTAGTAAAGTAAAGCAGTGGGTTCCGTACTAAAGAAAAAAATCATAGTTTTTTGTTAAGTTAATAACTAACTTAACAAAAAACTATGATTTTTTTCTTCTGTCTCTTATATTATATTCTTAAGAACCTTTTATAAGATTGATGCCTGTAGATAATAGGTACAGAATGAGTTTCATTCAGGCAAGACATATCGGGAAGATACACAGCTATCTATTTTTCTATTTATAACTTAGTCCAACATAGAGAATTAAAACAATTGATCTTTTTATTTTCTTAATTAAAAATATAATATCTTGAACAATAAATGCAAAATAAGGTATGACGTAACGCATGTAGTCCAATTACTTGTCACTTAACTAGCTAAAATTTGTTTAAACGTATTACAAACATAACATAACTGGGACGTAAAAGAAATGGAAACCGGTGACCATTGTTTTATATGAAATCAAAACCTTTATTCTAACCTTTTTTTTTCTTTTATTTATACTAAAAATGACCTAGGAGATATTATTTCTCCAAGGTTCTGTCCATCCCGTAAACAAAAGCTATATGTGAACTTATATGTCTGTATATATATATCTTAGGGACAATCGTCACCATGAATAAACCGTCGCCCACAGACCCCTAAACGATTAAAAAGCAACCTAGCTGTTGCCAAAACGAAAAGCACAGTCGAGACGTTCTCTCGAGTGAAAGTGAAATGGCAAACGAGAACACTCTCCATTTTAAATGGCGACGCTCCTTGGCATTTAAACATGCATTAACGGATTACAAGTCATCCGCTAATCGGCTTGGGTAACCGCGGCGGACTTGTGTGACCTCTAACACTGTTTGATGGAAGGTTCATATTAACATACTTATGTACATATATACACGTCTGTACGTCCTTAATGAGATAGAGAGACTACCATTAGCCACCTGGAACGATCCTGACAAATCTCTCTTGTATCACTCACACCCTTTGTCTTTCTCATTCATGCTGTTCATAGACATATATAACATTAGTCTTACAAAATCATTGTGACGGTTATTACTTTGCTAGATGTTTGATTAATTGTTGGACCTTTTCCCAAGGGCCCATGTTCGCTTTAGTCATGGTCCTATAACAACATATAAATCAAATATCTTACTGAGGACAATAGGAATACGTTTCATTTACATATCGCTGATAGACGCGTTAACCGTATCTATAAGATAATATAACATGTATTTGATACCTATACACATACGATGAAGTAAAAAATTGAATGATGGAAATGAAATGATTGAATTGATTCTATTACCATCACTCGGTATTATTTTTAATAGAAAGTAACGGTAACTTAAACATAATCCTGATTACCATCTATATACATTTAATCAACGAAATAATATCAGAGGCATCTATGTCGTAACCGGTTCTTATACAATTCAATTTCTCTACTAAAACTATTCGCTTTAATTATGTTTTTATTCCACCCGTTATTTCGTTTAATGATGATTGCATCACGTTAATTGCGGATTAGCGAAAATTTTACGACTTGCGTATTCGGATACAGGAACGTAATTGTTAATTTAGTTTAACTATGATTCGAGCGAACTTTGCATAATGATTTAAGACGATTAATTAGTCATTAACTATTATATCAAAGACTGTGTAATTGCTAATTATTATACACTCGTTAAATTAAGAATAAGTTTAAGATTACATATACCTATTATTTGTCACCAAAGTGTCACATCAAAATAAAAGTTTATAATTAAATACATACATACACATCAAGCCTGATTCCCTGTAGAGGGGTAGGCAGAGATCACGGATCCTCATTTGTCATTATTTTATTATTTGTCGTATATTATTAAATATTGAGCTTATTTTTCTTCCCTTCTAAGAAACAGCTCATCGCTTCAAGTGAGGGTTTTTTAAAGAAAATATTAATTACACCTATTTTGGGATTAACATTTGATTGATCACCATAGAACACAAACGTGTCTTATTCCATATTAATTAACACAGTCTTTGAGCCTCACCACCTGTCACGTTGACCAAAAACCATCAAGACACTACTCCCTCAATCCTCTAAGCACCCCTATAGGAATTAGTGGCGTTATATCCTGTCATTTATGAATAGGAGACAGGAATTAAGTGACCCTGCCTCGGACATGGCTTTAAATTTAATTTATATTCATCACGGACAACCAAGACCCATACTGACCCTAACAACAATAGATCAAGATGGTCTCGTGCTGATCTGGGATTTCAAGAGCAAGCACTAGCTGTGTCTTAGACTTAATGTATGATAACCAAGTATACTAAGATCCTTAGTGCAATCTTAGTGTGTAAGACAATAACAGAAATAATAACATACATACATACACATTACGCCTGATACAGTGATAACGGATCCCCATCTGTCCCGATACTCACAAACCACTCTCGCTTCATTGACACTCATACACACTCGGCGGTTATAGGTACTTCTAACGTCTCTCTTTTTCAAAATGACGTCTATCTGACTGTCATATGTCTCAAATAGAAACAATTACAGAAGGTGGACGGTTAGGGTAGCTTGAGATATTCTTTTTAAAGCAGAGACGTGTGTAAGGAATAGACGAGCAAGCATGAGTAGGAATAAAACTAAAAGAGAAATTAGAGGGTTTTGGCATTAAGAGTACAAATGTGTTTAGTTGTACAAGTATCTGCCTATCATTCTAGATGAACATATATGACTTATACATATTTATTCTTCTTTGATTACGAAGCGAAGGTCAAAAGTAATATTGCAAACACTCATTAGATCGTCAAGGAAAATCCGTTGCTTAATAGCCATTGAATTAATTGATCCAATTAGTTACAAGTTGGCACATGATCACACAATATTAACGATGGAACGTTACTAATAAGATTTTGATACAATTACATAGTAATTACGTATATTTTGATGATAGGAAGAATACATATCCATGCATTATAATTGGAACTGATGGGTAACGTTTAAGATAACCTTTCTTGGTTGATCAGTGCAATGTAGTTTAGAGAGATGAATTCTACTATTAAGTAACTATGTGCAGCTTAAATTTCAAGTGTTGGCCAACGTGTAGAGACACTAAATCAGATAATGATATGTATGTTTCTTCACAAAGCTTGCGTTTGCCTTAGAAATTACGTGAAAAGTAGAAATTGCACTGAAACTTAAATTAGTCTATGTTAAACTTGTGTGGCATACTAATAAATAAAATTAATTACTATTTTTAAACACCTTCCATTCCAAATACAATGGTCGTCGAGCCCGTAATATATTCCGAATCCTTTATCACAACGCCATCGCATTACAAAGTGCATTTCATCCCTCTATACTTAAAATTAGGAACTTCTACTTTTACAATTCCAATGAAGCTAATGTAGCGAATATTATTCACACAGAGCGAGATTAATAAGACCCAAAAGGCATTACGACTAAGCCTATTACTCGGTGTCAGCGAAAACATTAACCCGTTCGCAAAATTATTTCATAAAGGAACCCCAATTATGAATACGTATGTATTGAAACTGCTGAGTGAGTAACGTTATAATAATCGTATGTCTAGAGTAACTTAAACTCTCTTATTGAGAGGCTTGTAGGGTAAAAGAGATCATAGTATGATTGCTAATGTTGATAATTATTATTATACAATGAGTATTATAATACAATGGAAACAATAATCAATTTTAACATACTGTCAGTTGATACGCTTTTAGTGTCAGTTTTCTTTGTTATTTACACAAATGTCTACAGGAAGATTGACGACACTAAAAACAATATAAGAAATGATCTATATAAACATAAAAGAATGTGTTCTGTTAGAATTTCTAAATAATCCATTAGTAAACATATAGTCAATAATGAGGAACCATCGTCATACTTTCTTTGAAAAAATTATGTATTTACCAATGAAGGTTCAATAAAGGTTCTGTTTACCTCCTGCGGGAACACAGTCGTAATGCAATGTGCAAGAGGCCAGTACTTACCTGGAACAAAAATTGTAACATAAGACATACATGGAAATATATAAGTACAGTCAGCGCTAAAAGTGCAGTCCCAGTAACTTTTTGCAAGGTTTAAGTTTATAAGAACAAAAGACAATATTTTACGTAAAGGTACAAATTATGGAAAAGGCTTTGCTTATTTAAGGTACAAAGTCTACATTGATAGCCTAGCCCCTAAATGTTAACTGTCATAATTAGTATGAATGTTATAAAACAGTTGCATATATATTTAATTACTTTAAAACAGTATAGTTCAACCAATTTCCATATCACAAACGTTCGTAATTGGCTCGAGGGCGATACGGGATCAAAACAAAAAACACATCAAACGCTGCATACCACATGGACACAAATACATCAAAACATCAACCGAACAGTTATTCCATTTATCCATAGTGTCACAGCAAAAACATTTTTCATTTCAAAAATGCTGACGTCACAAAAATTTGTTATTGTTCCGTGGGACCAGATTTAAAGTTAGCAACACACTGCTGCTAAAATAAAGCTAGTGTTACAATATAAACACAGTTAATTGGAACAAAAGTGCTATTCGAAGTACGAAGGGCAATTAATAAAAATGACGAAATGCAGTTTTCAGTTTTGTGATAGCAATTAATTGTTTTATTTGCTATCATAGTGGAGGGGTTAATTAATGCTACAGTGAAGGGAAAAAATAATAATACTAAGAGATGACTTATTATTGACTTATTCTTTCTTCGATTTCCGTTCCGTATCTAGATAATATATAACACCACACTATTTGCAAACGTAATATTAAAAAAAAACCTTTTTCCCATTTCTTAGCCAATTTGCCACGGTAATTAAATTTTTTTTTGTTATTTATTAACCAATATTACCACCGTTATTTAAATACATATTGACCCATACACCCGTATTCTTATATCAATTTCAAACACTACAAGCTCGCAATGAAAAAACAACCTAAGTTTAACCTAACCAACAATCTAAATTAACATCCTTGATCAAGTACCTACTAATCTTTCTCCTTTCCTTGTCCCTTGCCTCTGTTAATCTCTGACCCCTGGCTACTACTTAGTCGCCACTGCTTCGCTCCCAATCACAGCCTTCGTGTAATGGACGTGACGTCACCGTTCAATCAGTGCTAAACGAACGTATATTGGGAGCTCAAATCAAAGGGGCGATCTGCGCAATTAAATGTTTACTTACCTCTGTAATTATGTATGTATGGATGGTTAAGCTGGATGTGTGGATTAGTTCACATTATTGTAAGTAATGGAGCTGGGTATTAGAGAGTGTAATATTAATTTTGAATCACCTAAAATGTTTTAACTAGTATTTGGGACAAATATAGAAGAAGTTTAGGAACCATTGTTGAAGGACTTATCTTAATCGAAGAAGACAGGACAGATCAGTGATAGGTTTTGATTCGATACTTCTTATAACATGGGACATACTCAAGAGTACATACGTACATACACGTTACGAAAGAAATCGACGTTACAAAGGTAGGCAGAGGTCCTGTTGTCCAACTTTTCACAATACTTGTAACAAAATGGTTCCCTAACTTTCATAATCCTGTCAAAAATACTTTGAAGAGATCCGCGATTTATACTCATGATTAATAACTTACAGACTGCCCGTGAGCATGGCTGCTGCAACGTAACCGAAACGCCGGGTTAATAAAGGTAATTTCATTACATAAAAAGTTACGCGATAAGTCCCGTTAGTTATTAATCATGAAAAACCACTTTTATTTCGTGATATTAACAACATATCCTCAATAATTCGGGTATCATACAGTTGCAAATAAATACTTAGAGCTGGTAAATAGTTCTTGTTGAACGTATTAGGTAAACATACAACGTACTTAAGGTGGGGTGACATTAGTAATACATAATATATAACTACCTACATATACATTTATTACACTATACTTGTTCGCACCAGAATAGTCCCCTCACTTTAACAATGAAACATCGAATGGGTTCCAACGAGATCCCATCTGTAATACGCGCTTGGTCTGTCCCCTTTTGAAGTTCCCACTGAACCAGGGGTCTTGGTAAACTGGTTGGGCATCTGCATTAGGACTCCTTGTTAGTACCCATCATCTTATTCAGTTACATGCGAGCACTGCGCCATATGAGACGGTCTACCTGGTAATTGTTCTGCCGAAATATATTTTGTTTCAGAATGTTTCGTAGAATGTCTTATGTTATATAATGCCAGCAGTTTTGCTCGGCATTATGAATTTGCAAACGATCTATTGTTTAGTTATTATAAAATACTTATAAGATTTTTACCTACGTACACGGTTAAATAATATTACTTCCATCATCCATTCAAACACTTCGATACCACTTTTTTAGGACCACAGATATCTCCTTACAGTACCATATAGTATTCTTATATCTGTGACAATACCAAATCATTACTTTACGCTAGTAACAAGCTTCAATAGCCTTACCCTCGTAACCCACCTAAACTAGTAACTAAACACTAATACCCGAACAAACAATAAGCCCTAACAGACACAAGTGGTCATACGGCATAAATAACGATTATCTCGCACACGGCCGTACATTAACCAAATGCACTCGTTTAATCCGCCTAATGGGCTAACGTAATTAATTGTGTACCGGTGCAATACCAGGTGCTCGGTTTGTATTCAATTGCATCCAGCCCTGAGACGGGAATTAAATAGATATCTTATTGCTAAAGATTGCATGTTGCAACGCGCTGTTAGCGACCTCTGAATAATTTCAGATATAACTTCGCAGAAAAATTCGTCCTTTAATCCCTTTCAGTATGGATAAAACCTTGTAAAGACGATATCATCGATCGATCGATTTGTAGCATGAACATGAGTAGTGTTGAAATGACATATGGAAAGTTTATTACCGGTTGCTAGGCCAATAGATTCCATTGACCCATGATCTCATAATCGTCTTCTACGAGATGCTGGGAAGAATGACAGCTAGTAAACATTCTCTTTATGTTCCAGCTAGCACAACACAAATAAGTTTAAAAAAAGATAGACACTATAGACATTATTCAAAATTGCAATATACACTAGCTACTACAAAACTAAAAGCTAACTAAATCGAGACTTTTATATTCTATCTAAAAATAGCAATAGGTAAATTTGTATCGTTATCGCAACAATCTCGATTTCATTATGAGCATACACAGGATGTTAGTGATAATGTGAACCACTCATTCAACAAGAACAACGTGGCTTTATATTACTCATATTGGTTATAAACTTAGTATTCCTGTTTATTACGCTAGATGGACACACATACTCGCATTTACATGTTATTATAAAATTCTGAAGAATATTTTTATTATTTATAACTATAATATGTCTCGATTTCTTTGGATATTAAGTTTTTTCTTGACTTAATATAAGAGATTGTAATATTCCTTAGTTTAAATGAAAATGCATTCATTTTCATACAAAATTTCGCGTCTTTCTATACCTTTTAAGGTGGATGATAACTAGAACAAAAATACTTCTTGATCACGAATAGATTAATTATCAAGGTACACCTTACCAAAGCTTGGCAAAGGCAGATAATTTCTTATAACATTCCTTAATTTCACCACAAACACCTAACATTACCACGCAAAAAGGTATTCGAATCTCTTTACGCTAACTCGATACATATCGAACTTTGGCAAAGAAAAATTTCGGCATAGAAACTTTTTTCATTGGAAAAGTTGGCGAAAATCGGTCCACGTCGATTATCTTTTATCGACTTAAAGAGTTTCGACACGAGTTTAATTCGAGTTCGAATTAGGAAAATGAGCCCCTGCCATTACTGAGGGATTAGAGGTTTAATGATTCACGGCTTATGCTATAATACCTATAGATTCGTAAAGACTAATTACTTTAAATATATAACATTTTTGTTAAGCCTGAAAAGATCCAAGTTTGGAAATAAGCACATGAAATCGTAATTAATTTTTATGTATAATACTTAATTATGAGTATGTCCATCTAAAGGTGTGGGCTGGAGCTGAAAATTTCACAGTGAATGATGAGTCTTTTAATTGGTGCTGGTATATTATTTGGCACACTCAAATATATTTTTAAAAACTATCCATACAGTACTTTATAAAGTTTTCTAAACATATTGTATGAAACTATTTTATTGTTAAGAAAAGACGTACTCAGTAATTTATTTAAAACTCCAGGAAAACGAAAACAAGCGAAGTGTTTTACCTTGCGCGATTAATTAAAACAAAAGAGTGAATAACACTTCGACAAACAAAACACAAGCACCTGAACATACAAAGGCAATCAAATAATTAATCAATAACGCACAGCCATTCTCGGAATAATGATTACGTTAATACTCAATGAGAGCTTGGCATGAAAATGGCGACAGCTGTATCAATAAAATGTGTCTTAACAATTCAACAAAGTTAATAAGTTATTTCCGTGATGTGACTTTAATAGAATTAGGTGAGAAGCTTCGAAGGTTATATTTGAGAGATGACGAGTCACTGTTTCCCTAAATATCTATATAATAATACAGTTCAACAGTAACATCTAATCCAAATAAATTTTCATGTCCAATAATATGTCAACCTTTCTAAGATCCGCATATTTTTATTATCAAGGCGAAAGCACGATATCTTTGGACGATGTGAGGAGTAATAGCTTGTTAATAACACATACACACATACTATATGATGAAATGAGGCGTCCGAACAACTAAAGACCTTCGCAGAACCAATAATGACCACACACACAAACTCATTTCTATAGCCTGACTTTACTCTGTCAAGCTTAAACATAATATAGAACAAACTCTCTCTTACTACATTAAATGCCTAAACGAAGCCATTTCTTTAATTTCCTAGAATACTTAGTTAAGATTTACGACGAACCAGACAAAACAGAGCAACTCTTTTATCAAAAATTCTCAAGCAGCTCGCAGGATCCTCTTTTTGCAGAGAAATTTCAAACTAAATTATCTGTCGCAAAGGCCGAAAAGCGGTGGCTACAATTAAGGCGCAAATCAACTAAATTCGTGTAAAGAGACTTACTTTAGAACAATACTTTGGTTAGTGCTGAGATTTCTTTATACATTTATAGTATAGTCCATACATAATTTTCACATGTCTTTGTTTATGCTACATATAAGTCAACATCGTCTTACAAAATAAACAATAATTATGGTTAGTTAGTTAGCAATCATAACTTTGTTTAATTCAGCTTTACCAGGTTCCCGCCAAACTTTAAATATATTTTAACTTAACCTATACACCGAGAAAACCTATAAACTAACTTTTAATACAACAAAAACATATTTATATTCTTTCTTAGCCTTCCATTGATTTGTAAAATCAACAGTTCAACCGCTTAAGGCTTTAAAAAGGCCGCCCTTAACTGCAAAGGCAACGTAGGCGAGAATTAAGCGAGCATTTCAGGAGTGAGATATCTTGACGCAACCATCGCGGTCCGCAGACGTTTTAATTCATCTCCGAAGCACCAGGTGTGCCCATTATTTTGCCACGGAGCCTTTAGGGTGTGGCCTCACTGGAGGTAAGAGACGAGGCGATTTTTACATTTTTGGAGTATACTACATCTCTATTATTCGTAGCGTGGGGACGTAAATCTTACTAGCTGCCGTTTTAAGGGCATGCCGTAGGAGGCGTTGTTTCATGTGACATGACAATCTCAATTATTATGCTCATCAGAAATGTTTTCATGAATTCGAGGAACTATCTCCACTTCGAAGGTCGTATATGTCATTATGAAATCTATGCGACTCTTATAATTTTTTTTTCTGAATTTCAGGATTTATTTCATGTTTTTCGGGCCATCGTTTAAGAAATAGCTGAGTCTATGAGGTGTAAAACTTGTTAGTGTCTAATAAATCTAATAGTATAACGTTCCCAAGATGCAGAAAACAAATATTATGTATCTTGAGGTTACAATCCTTAAGTATTGGCAATTCACACGCTTACAAATACAGTTGTGTTATAAAAACCAGCGTCAAATAACGTTAAGTGAGCCGCAGCCTAAGCACTTTAATACAAGATGGAAAAGCAGGATAACAATTTTCCAACTTCATTTCTAAATTAAAAACTATCAAGTCATCGCCTCAGGACACTGTCAGGTGTACTCTCGTTTCAACAAGATAAAAGGAAAATTAACGACAGTATAAAGAACTACTGTGTATGGCGTAACTAGTTTATTTTATTGAGACCGGGTCATATCACGATAAATTTATAAAGATATCTGATTACCCGGTCTCACATAGTTAATAAAATGAGTATAAATCGCGAGTGTTTAAAAATAACTGTAACTAGTTTAATTTGATAAAGAACCTTCATAACAACTATTTCCAAACTAAAGCAATCGAAATAACTATTTTATACAATGTAGTGACTAAGATTGAAAAGGGCATGCTTCGATGCTTTGGACATGTAATGCGGATGAATGATAGTAGATTGGCAAAAGGAATATATGTGAGTGGCTATTACATATCCCGAGGGATAGGCAGATTTCCTCACGATGTTTTCCTGCACCGTATATCTATGAAGTATACATATTAATATATTCATGTATCCTAAAGTAACTAACTGAACTTTCCAAGAAAGTTGTAGTCTTGTACGTTGCGACAGACTAATATCCGCAGTGAGTCCGCCCCAGTGATTTGTGCTACTGACAGACTATCCACCCTGCTACCGCCTTCCAAAGGCCAAGTTACGAACTTAAACATTCCCTTTCGGGGTAAACAGAACCTCGGAGACATAATATTTCCTATGGCACTTTTTGCATTATATCAGAATTGTGATGGTATTAATATGGCACATTAGTGACATTGACAATGGGTTCCTATGACCCCGGTGTCTTAATCTAATCCTGCAATGGTAAGAACGGCAGCTACTTAGCTTTATACATATGTATATCCTAATATTTTCAACCTGAACTTCATTGAAATAAACAATAGCCGTCGTGCAATATGGGATCGATATGGCCATAAGTTACCTACGTAGATGGAGACGCGAATATCTGTTACCCCGCAAGAGATTTTAGTAGTGAATATCGTGTATCGTTGTTACTTATATAACATACCAAAAAAGCACGAAAGAAAATCAAGGTCAATCGAAATCGAATCTGAGCAACACATTCCGTCTCTTTCCGTCTTACGTAACAATAAAGAAAGTAGACGGAGACACGTGACGCGATTAAGTTATGCTCATACGCACGTGACTGGACGAAAGTACGGATTTTCGTAACGCCTCGAGTCTTATGTGCTCCTAGTATATGAATATGGTTCCGCTAGTTTTTGCGTTAGTTAGTTAGTGTATTTTTCTAAGTAAAAACAATGCTAACAAGCTACCGTTCTTCCCATCATGTCAGAGGAGGCGACTAAAGGGCTAGGGGTCAATGGAATCTATTGAGTGATGAACTAGCAACCTATAGGCAATGTTTCATTATGACATCACAATCCTATTATTCATGCTAAAAAATGAACTAGAAAACATTATAAGACGTGAGTGAATGTATATACATAATAATAATAATATTCTAAGTAAAACGTAAGAGTGTCTGTCGGGATCCAATATAGAACCTTAAGTAAGCTACCTGCCTATCATAAATTTTCCACCCGGATAGTAGTTTCATAAAATCATTACACGAAATAGTTAGTAACTATGTTACACAAATTCAATTCTATCCTAAAACAAATAAAAAACGCGAAAGTATATGTAATAAGATAAGTTAAGCGTAAAAACAGGTTAAAAGGTGTCAAACCAACAACCATAACACCTTTATCACCTCACAAATCGAGCAGAAAGGCAACTAGTCACGTGCCATTCCAACCAGAGTTTACTCCGCAAAGCAAGCCGTAACACTGGTTTCATTTCACGCGCTACTTGCCTTAATAACTAGTTTACAAGTGGTAGTTAGACGACATAGTGACACAGTGCTTATAGCTCATTTCTTTGCGGTATACTCGAAGATAGTATGAAACATGCATTCTTACATGTACTTGTAGGACGCTAGTAGAATGCCAAGTAGCTGCCTTTCTTAAAGCTATGATGTAGGGGCAAATTATATGGAATCTGCGTGATAAGCTACCAAAATAAAGTTTGTTTGAAATTCTATACAAGCCCAAAAGGAAAGAAGCATGTTACGATGTAAATATTCGGTATAAGGCATATACAAAAGCATTTTGTTGCTTAGAGGTGTAGGATATTTGTAGTTTGTATAAGGCTATGAACTAGCATCTTGCCTCAATAAAATTTATATGGCAACTATAACTATCGAATTCGATGAGATTAAAAGCAATATTAGAAATGGTCTGAACCACTGCTACCACACAAGATAATTATCGTGAATAAATTAACCACATCTTACTGTCAAACTAATATATGTATACAAAGATTAATTAAAGATATATTGATGCACCTATGTGTGCTAAATAATGACCTAAGAGATAATATATTTCACCGAGGTTCTGTTTACCCCGAAAGGGAATAAAGGATGAACTTATATTCGTAAGATGTGAATTACATACGTGATAAAAAGTTACTTACGTGAGTCTATGATACACTTTATATTAATTTTATTTATTCACCTGTTTTATTATTATCACGTATATAACGATATCGTTACGTGACTTTATATAATTACATAAACAACACGCCGTATTATATATTATACGGATATTATACCGATATTTTCCCTTAATATGCAACCGTACAGACACATAACTCTCATTTCCTTACAAAGTCGTAGGCAGACATCACTTTTGTCGATTCCCTTTTTTTCGATTCTAACAAACCATACACACTGCGCATCCATATCTCATACACCTTATACACTTTACGAGTATTATTTCTCATACGGTTAAACAATCCATTGACATATATCGCGATACAGCCCGATTTTATTAAGCAATATATTGGAAATTCTTCGACAGCCTTACCAGAGTTGAATCTGAGCCAAGACCCATATTTACCACCTCGAGCTAACTAAAACATCGGGGTCACATCGAACCTCTAATGTTTTATGTGGGCGAAACTTTAGAGAAGGGGCTATTCTTTTCTTTTAGGTTTAATCGACAAACTACATGTATTACGAAAACGGGCAGATGAATTCTGCTGTTGAAGCTTTGTTAAAGTTATTGTAGCTCAGTGGTTAAGATGAGTATTTGGAAACTAAAGGTCAAGAATTCTGTATAGCAGTAGATTATATTGGAAAAATCCGTATTGGGTGAAGTTACCGTAAGGAATACTCTTCAACCCCATCTATATTTTGTGATAGTTAAGAGTAACTGTTAAGAGTCAATCAATATGTTTTACCATGACGTCAGATGTTTAACGACTTCCTGGTGAACGAATGAGTAGCAAAAATTTATCCCTACGATCACTTTTATTACTTAAGCCTTTATATATACTAAAGGGAGTCACAGGACTATGTCTATTTACATAAAGAACTACTTACGTTTTGATATTAAAATCTGTGCTATTTATAAGTTGTGTTATGTCTTTGTGTGTGCTTTGTAGTTGTGAAATAAACATTATTATTAATAATCAAGTTACTATCACATTATTTCGTACCCGAATACCACCCGTTAGCTATCAGTATCGTTCAGTATTAATTTACTAAACATGGCGGACCTTGGTCAGCGTCAGACGATGGCCTGGCAACCCGCCAAGATGCACAACTTCCGGGCGACGCTTGTGTAGCAGACAAGTGATAAGTATGAGCTAAGTAATGTAATATGATCGTAAGTTTAAGTATATATAGATAAAGTACTACTTAAATGTATAGAAAATGACCTCGTGTTTAAGGACATCCATTTTTAAGTTAAGAACGAAAATTGTACACTACCTATTTTGTTGCTTTATTTTAATCAAATAGTCAACGGTCTCATGTCCTTACAAGTAATAATAGTTAATAATACAAAGTAAAGAGTACCTATGTTGTTGCTTTATTTTAATTAAATAGTCAAAATTACACTGTTTCTGCTGTTATTACGTTTTCACTGGTCACCTTTTGTTATAATAAACCTGTATAGTCTGTAAAAATATTTTTTCCCATGCAAGTCTGGGATATCTAACTGCATGTCTTCAAGGCTTATTGTAGGAGGTAACCAAGATACGAAGAGAATTGGAATTTATAGTACGATGAGCTAGCAACCTGTCACCAATGTTCCATACTAAGACCACCACAGTGTCAATGTGATTATATATACACTTCAAAAAGTAAAAAATTACGCGACTAGTATGAATGATGATGGTATTATTATATGTCAACATTACATAAACAAGACAAAAAAACAAACGCGTTCACGACCATTGACCCTTACGGGGTAGTTAGAAGTTCGGGTTATAAGGTATTTTTATTACAATAATGTATATAGAAATTCATTTCACTACTTTTCAAATGGTACATGCTCAAGCGAGATTTGAACCCTGTACCCACTGATACAGAGTCAAGCACCAAACAACTGAGCATTACATAAACGCTAAACGTTCTACGCCGGCCTTGTCCCGCGAATGCAAGCCTCAACGACGTTATTTAACAAAAACAAAACGAAATGTCATTGTCAACTTTCTACAGCATTCTCTTAGAACAATACAAAGGAAGTGATAATAGTCAATCTGTGACCGAGACCAACCAATAGTGGTCGCTGATCTTAATTGTATTGCGCAACCAGTAAACCGTGACCTCGGCACGTCTTAACCATACAAATTTGCTCCTTCACCTAAATTTTGTACTGCCAAGTTTATTTATTTTAATGGTGTGGTAATGAATACAGGTATTATGTTTAAATACAAACTGACCAGTTAATTTCTCTATCCTAAAATACGAGGGAGTAATTCCGTTACATTACATTCAACTAATCTCTTATTAATTCCTGACGGGTTTACATCTATACAAATAACCCATCTTTTATTCTTTCTCTGTAAAGGGTAAACTTAACCTCGGCGAGATTATATCTATTTGGTCACCTTTAGCATTACTATCAGATTTGTGGTGGCATTTTGGATATTGATGATATGTTATTATTCCATCGTCCCATTGATTTCATTGATGTTAAAGTGCTTTAATAATCCTACAACATACCATGACCAAATTAGCTAGTCAGTAATGTAGTCTAACTGGGTTTATAATTTGACTTGTGTCCTCTTTATATATGTTGTTATATGCAACGTGGATTGGAAAACATTAAACGAGTAACAAGTAATAGTATTCTAAATAATATGTTAAATCTTTTGTATGTTTTATTCTTTAATATGCCATTCACCACTAAGGTTATGTTGGCGAACGTTAAATCTTGTATAGCTTTAAATAAAAGGCAACTATGATTGGAAATTCATGCAGGAGTGTTAAAACAATCTGTATGTAATCATGGATAATGAATATAACACAATTTAATGGCGTAAAATTGTTTTTCGGCGGCAACAATTGCTAATGATTAACGTTCATAATTAATAAACCATTATAACGCGACCAATTTAAAGAGTTATTGAGTGAAATTAATGAACCGATAAATTGATTTTCCAATTCTGCTATTAAAAAGACTTTTTAAAAGCTTTTTTAAAATTGGAAACATTATCTTTATTACGAACTTGGTTTCAAATTGAAAATTATTCTAGAATGTACTTCAACGTTTTAAGGAGATTATAGTTTTATGAGATTCGCGATTTATACTCATGATTAATAACTAACGGGACTTATCGCGATAATTCCCTTAATTATTAACCATGTTTTAAGGAGATACCTGTTCTTGGAGATTATATATTACATTAGTATTGTCTTCGCATTAAAAAAGCCTGCCTATACATCGTGATAGTCATCAATTCTCATATTGAAAGTAACCATCTGGTTAAAAATCGATGTTTTGACCACTACATAATCATTATTTTGTGAAATCATCCGTTTACCTAATTTACATTATAAAACAAATTTTATTCGCTAAATCAATTACGACACAACCCTATTAACTATTTCTAAACTAAACAGATATTTGCGTGCAGACCTCCGGTTCTCCCACGACCTGAGCCTCTCCGAACTTTGACTATTGACTATTAAAAAAAACGCATAATGAGCGCTGCATAATTAATAGTAATTGCATGTGCGTCCTTCAAAAAGGCCGATAATTACACGAAATTAAATCGCCACTGACACAGGGCAGTCACGCGCTCAATTCCAACAATTGCCACTTGAAGCACGCACGCAAAAGCGACATTCTCAACATATTTACGGATTTACCGATTCATTTATGTCGTTAAATGAGGACGGATTAAAAATATGCTAGTAATTTGACACAATTATCCAACCTACCTATCATACATACAACTCTACGTCCCCAACGGTTAGGCAGAGGCTATCGATCGCCAATGGGAACGATCCTGACAAATCTCTTGCTTCACTCACACTCATTAACCTTTTCATACATGCTCTTCCGTTTTTTACTATACGTACACCCGCTTTGAGAACTTAATAACCTACCTATCCCTCTGATCAATTGGTCGACTCACCATAATCAAGTCAAAGGTATAAGGGAGATATATAGATATAAGTGATGAAGGGATGATGGTTTCTGACTATACCGAAACGTCTATTATTAAGTTATGTGATTTTCAAGTAATGCTTTATATCATGGATATCAAAACTAGTAACAACGCAGACATGGATAATAAAATAATTATTTCCTTATTCATTATATGTTATTATCGGATTCATATTCTGATTCAGTTCTAAGCACGTTGCGCTAAGTAAGACAATTCTACATACAGATAGTAAAACAACTCTGCGGTAATGGTTACAGATTCAAAACTCCCAAACATAACATTAACTTAACTATTTGGCACAGACTCCAAACATAAAAAAAAACAAACAAAATCCAGACTTATGACAATCGAAATTTTTCGTTCGAACACGTCCAAAGTTTTCGAATTAATGGCCGATGGAATCTCTAATTGTGAGTGCCAATATCAATTTAAGGCAAGGCCCTTGGAATGGGGCCAATGCCTCTCGGAGCCAAGTCACGCCGCGGCGGGGTCTAGGGAGCCAGACCCAAAACCGACTTCATTCGGTCTATCATTCATTCATTCAGCACTCATGTATCTATGTAGTATGTTGTTGTAGGTAGTAAGATGACAATGATCCATTGCTTGTCTCAGACAAATTTATAGTTCTTTAGTATCTACTTAGTGTGTAAAACGAGTGTATCAAACAGAGCTTGGATGGTGCATTATTTTTTAGTAGCAGTCTAAATGACTGTAAGTAAATATTTATGCCACTGATGTTCCATGATTTCGACTAGCACAATGCTATATTAAACAACGAATTCAGTCTTAAATTTAATTATACCTATTCAAAAACCGTGGCTTGTAAAAAGTTACTTCCAGACACTTAATTCAAATAGGTACCAGTCAATCATACGCGGTAGGCATACTCAACAAAAACCAGATTGTTACGCAAGCCAAGGCTCGAACCCGGACCTACACAACTATCGCAATCAAGAACTATCGTTGGCACACGTATCTTACTTTATATGCTATGATTTCCTTAGTGTTAGTCGTAAACATGGCGTATACGTTAATAAACTTATGGAAATTATTACTTCTTTATACTTAAAAGCTTCAATATTTTATACCTTCCAGTTAGATAGAAGGTTGTATCCCTCTTAGCTATATAGAACCTCGGAGTTATTATACCTTTCTTCAATAACCATACTCGAATAGATTGTATTGGTTGTAAATATAATCTTATCTTAATATTCATTATTCGCAATGACTTAGTCTCTTAGGATTTAGCGGTATTATATATTCACACAACATCATTCAAGAACTCTTATATTTTCAACCCTCACAACTTCCCATTCACAATTGATTTCAATAAACGTCTCCAGTTCCTCAAAGTCATAGACCTCCTTTTAACACTAGGCTAGTCTAGGACCATTGAATATTAGTCTGGGCACCATCGGATCAGAGTGCAGTGCAAATGGAAATAGCCAGATTCCATCCAAATCCCTGCACACTGCCTTTCCTTGTTTCTTGGAAAGGAACCATTAATTGAATACTCTCTATACACTCCCGGTATTTGGAAAAGATAAAGCAATATACATACGGAATGTATTGCGGATGTATGGAAGTCAATGAAGTGATTGGTTTCTTAGGATCGGAAAATGGGGGTAGTTATGTGATCGCTCTAAGCTGCGAGAAAGGAGGGTGGAATGTGTGTATGGTTTCTTTAAATATTTGCCATATTACCTATTCATAGAGATAGGTATTTATGTCATTTCTTCACAGCATTGACACAGATAATATAATTTGATATGAGAACCTAATATCTAAAATCCCTTCTATAAATAAATTGTGTTGGCTCAGTCAGGAATCGATCCTGGAATTCTAAACTCGTAAATAATGTCCAACCTACATTAAGTAAATAGGATAACAGGATAAGAAGACAGGTTTTTATATGACCATTCAAAATACACATTATCGCAAGTGATACATTAGACATTGAATAACCTTCACGTACACTGTTTTTCGTTTACTCATCATTCTTGGATGCACGTGATTATATCACGTTTTAGTATTTATGCAAACGAAAATGGAAGTCCGCTTTGCATGTATATAGGTAATATTTATTAAGAATGACCTTGCATGACTAAATAATACTTATGTGCACTGACATGTAAATATTAGTTTGCACACGAATAGTATTCAAATATTCATCACGTAACCTTAAGATCAAGCCAACTTGGCTTTATAGGGACTAATTTGATATATCAAAGCCTTTTTACAGAGAAAAAACTAAATTTGGAAACTACTTATAAGAATGGTTACATACAGGTATATTTAATTATCGAAAAGTTATAATGTTCCAACCAATCAGAAGCCTAAGCTTGACGTTTAATAATACAAATTTTTCTCTTTTAAATTACCTAACACTTGACCAAACATTACATTCTAAGATATTAACGTCATAATATTCATTTTTCTCAATGACGTAAACCTTAACAACTTCGATACCATAACAAAGCTACCACTATTTGTTCCACCAAATCGTACAATCTGTCAATACATCGGAAGTTTAAAACAAAAGGAGTTAGAACAATTACTTCCCTTTCAATTGAGCACAAACACATTGGGCGACCAAATGGCACACAAAAGGCTATCAACGTAGACGCAGTACTATTATCTAGAAAAACTAAGGTCATGTACACAATGGTGCGACTTGAATAAATATCAAGCGACTCGACGTCGGACACAAAACGTTTCCAATCTATACGCGGCCTTGGCACGCCAGTCAAGGGGTATGCACGCGTCAAATTTATTGTCAACACGGAATTCAGTTTTCGCAATTAAATACACGACCTCTTTGAACGATTCCTATGTCTTGGCTTAATGTATTTATTTATTTTATGTTATTATTAATATGCCATACACCTTGCGGTTAAGTCGGCCTGGCTTAATGTACAGAACCTTAAAAATAATAATAATTGAGACACTATTACACCAATTGAACTAGCCCCTTGGTAAGTTTATTTAAGTCTTGTATTAAGAGTACTAGTCAACGTATATTTAAGAAATATATACATATTATACAACGATAAATACATATATAGCATATATAATCAACAACCAGACTGGAAAGCAGAAGTAAAGCGTAGTTCTTAACTCTGCCTCCACTGGGAATCGAACCCAGGACCTACTGAGTAGCGTTCGAGTGTTTAACTAATCGCGCCACGGAGGTCGTTAATACAGGCACAAGTGTATGGGTACATCTAAGCTCACGTGATTGATGTTTTGTTTTCAACATAGAACATTTCTTCGATCTAAGTACGTTGGAATAAATGAACAATGTTTTATACTTCCTATTACAAACTCTTATTACCTTTTACATCGGCTACAAGAGGATACAGAGAAGCCTATTCAGCCAAGCTACCCTTCACGAATTTATAATTAAGCTTTAAAATAAATAATTAGTTACTTAAGAAAGGGTAAAGGTTAACACTCTTTAGAGACAGATATGTATTGCACTGCTAAAGTATGATGTTAGCCTGTCTATTAAAAATACTAATGAAAAAACCTTATTCACTTTACCACTGACAAGATTACCAAAAAGACAGTTCATTACATTACGTTGACAACATACACCAAAAAGACTATCTCCGTGGCGCGATCGGTTAGACACCTGAACGCTAATCGTGAGGTCCCGGGTTCGATTCCCGGTGGAGGCAGAGTTAAGAACTACGCTTTTTTACTGCTTTCCAGTCTGGTCGTTGATTATATATGCTATATATGTTTTTATCTATATATAATATGTATACATTTCCTAAATATACGTTGACTAGTACCCTCAACATAAATCTTAAATGAACTTACAAAGGGGCTAGTTCAATTGGTGTAATATGTCCAAAATATTAATATTATTGTATTTAAGTCCCGAATGTTTACGGCTGAATACTTAATTATATTTTTTATCTATATCTATGCAGTCCAAATAATAGCTAGAACCGGAATACAGAAACAAGTTTATATGTGGATATGCCAGCTAACGAGTTTAATCTCATTTTAATTGTACCACATCCATCTCTATGGTAAACAGATCCGGGACGGAGAGATTATTGGTTACTAGTCCAAAACACACTCAAATACATTCTCTTCTCTTATCTTCCTTTCGGGGTAGATAGAAACTTGGAATTATTAAAAATTCAAAACAGTAGGATTATACATAATTAGTTATAAGAGTGACTTATAATAATTAATTAGTTAAGGTTTTTTTTTATTTTATAAATGTCTTACTCGATTTCATTAGGTTAAACCTTAGGTTTACATTCACAACCTTAATCCCTTTCAGGGTAAATAGAACCTTGTAGGTAAAATATTCCCTCGATCATATTTAGATGAGTAATATCGGGATTATTTTACTGAAAGGTTGCTAGTCAATTGCCTGATAGATATTGGCCTAGAGACCTGTAGTCACCTTTTAAAACATGTCGGGAAGATCGGCAGCTAGTTAGCATCAATCTATTTACGTCCTAGACTAACACGTATACGCATACATATTCAAAACAACAAACAACATTCAAAGCAACAATATATTTAAAGGTTAACATTTAAATAATTTTTATGCATTGGAGAGATTGCAAAAACTTCATTCATTTCCATTCCATTTGCATTTTAATCAGTCTCTGCCATTCATACTAAAATAGAATTCAATTCAATTCAAATTGTTGAACCACAGACACAAACAGTGTCACTGATTCCATACAAAACATTGTAAGTACATCTTATGCGGAATGACAGTATATTGACGAAAGGAATATATGTGGGTGAGATAGTAGGACGGTTACGTAGGGGTTGACCCAATAAGACATATGACAGTCAGATAGACGACATATTGAAAGAGGCTGACGTTAAAAGTACCTATAACCACAATGTGTGTATTAGGAGGATTGCAGTCAATTATGTAAAAGGCCTTTAACAGGATTGAGACATATGGGGATCCGTAATCTCTGTTACGCCTCTAGGAAAATAGGCAAGATGTGCATGTTTGTATTATAAGTATATACAGACGGTTGGCAGAGATCACGGATTCACATTTTTGCTTATTCACAAAGTACTGTCGCTTCATTTACATCTCAAAAATATGATAAGGGGCTGCAATGAGTTGACTAGTTACACTTTGTCTCTTTTATTCTGTCTACACTTAGTGGGATAGGAGTTCTGAGTATTACAGACAAGACACACTAAAGAAAAGAATAGATCCCACATAAAGTTTACTTCAGACCTTATTTTGTAGGAGTGATACTCAAGTATTTACTGTAATGTCTAGTTAAATTAAAGTAAATTAATATAAAAAAATAATTTCATGTTACACAATCTTAATAATTATTTAATAAATTGTTTATAATGTCGCAAGCCCTTATTTCCCGAGATTTCCTTGAAAAATACGCAATCGCAGCAGGAAAAAGTGTTACGCAACTTACTGAATAAAAAAAGCATTACATACCATTAAATCCAAGCCGAACAATAAAATAAAAAAACTCTTGTCAGATTTCACTTCACTCACTGACACATTCACTTTTCAAACTCTTACTTTTTAAATTGTTTTAACTTTTTTTTCGAGCACTGAACGCAATTTTTAAAACACTTTCGAAAGCAACTAGCCACCGAGGTCGGATCGCAAGGAGTTGCAAACCTTGTTGGTTCGCAAACTTTTTTCGGAAACGCACTTTGGCACGTGAAGATTACAAACGTTACCGCACGTATTATCGGTCCAGTGGTTACGTCGTATCTGTCATTATTGGGTCAGCTGTCAAAGAGGTATCCCTTCCACTTTATAATTGCAGCATTCAATGTTATGTTAAACTTGTTTTGCTACGTAACTTCTGACGCGACTCTCGGCTTACGCTCTACACAATCTGTGATTAAGACTAGCGAATTTATTCATTCTGCCGTGTATTTTTTTATTAGTATTTTCACAGATTACTTTTATAATAATAATATTTGGGACACTATTACATTAATTGAACTAGCCCCTTAGTAAGTTCATTTCAGACTTGTATTAAGGGTACTAGTCAACGTATATTTAAGAAATATATACATATTATATATAGATAAATACATATATAGCATATATAATCAACGACCAGACTGGAAATTAGTAGAAAAGCGTAGATCTTAACTCTGCCTCCACCGGGAATCGAACCCGGGACCTCACGATTAGCGTTCAGGTGGTTAACCAATCGCGCCACGGAGGTCGTTTTACATACATATATTCACGCCTAATAGGTACAAAGCAAGGTATGAACTGCTTCAGAAACAGTGTACTATGTAATTCGAAATATAGTATATTAAAACCTGGCGAATATTTTATATTTATCACCCAATAATGGCGCATTAAGTACCAAATTAACACCATAAGAATATTTATTGATATACATAAAACGCTAAAGAAAGTTTAGTAATCCTTTTCAATATAATGCGATGTGGTTTTGTTTTCAATTGCGGAGATGAGTACCACGAAAGGTATAAATAGAGAATATGATGCATTTGATGTTTGTTCTTATTTTCTGCATAAATTCTTTATGTAATTGTGAGTGCGGCCATTTTCATAATAACTACATTTGTTACACGCGCCGAATTCAGTTGTTTATTAATTACAAATAAAAAAAGCAATGTAATTTGTCGCTAGTATTTATAGTACATTTACGTTCTACGCCTAATTTTAATCTTACACGCACTTTACATTACACCTGCTACAGTCAAAAAATTAGTAAGCCGAGATTACGGTTACCTTTTACTCCGATCCTGGTAAATAACTTTGGCTTCATAGACATCAATGTACTTTCATATAAATGATCGGTGGTTACAGGTTATTGTAACCTCACCCCTTTGTAGTATGTTATTTGGGTAACATATACTTGATACATATCCCCTTATTACGACTTACCAGTTCCAAAGGGAAATGAACTGAAGGCTAAATAAATCACTATAGCTAATGAAAATAATGTAAAGGTAAGTTAGTAATAGATTGGTTACCGTGATATCAATTCAACGTATTCATGTATCATCATTCAATGCCTTACCTGTAACAATTAAAAATAAAATTAAATATACACAATAAATATAACCAATAAAATAAACGTTAAAAAGCGATAACTTTATCGCGTAGAGACAAAACGTGATAGGTGACGTGTTGCAAACGTCAGGATTCTTCAAGCACTGTTTCAAGGTAATCTATGGGCTTTCTATCTCAATGATACGATACAAAAGAATATACAGTTTACGACCATTTATTCCTTGTAGAATAGCCAAAAGTTCTCTTGACCATCATAGCGATTGGTATGTTTCCATAGTGTTACTTCGAACCAACGTTTCACCTAATACTCATGATTTGACCTATGTATATGCAGACTTGAATATAATGTATAGGAAATTAAGGCATATAAATATATGGCCGTTATCTTAATCCGCGATACCTGCCCAACCCATGCCCAATTATAGCGAAAACCTCTCCCAAATGCAGCGCCGGTTATGTTCCATCCGACTTAATTAGACCAGCCCAAAACGCTGTAAGCCAAATGAGAAATTCCTATCGTTCTGGCGGAGTACCGCTCTAATTTTCTCCCCGTATAAATGACCTGAACTTTAATCATAGCTCTTTAGAAATTTCGAACACCTCCCTTAATGAAATTTAGTTGACTTCGGCGCCTCGCGTCACACATTCTTGCGCCAGCCGTGGAGAAATTATGAGGCGACCGTTTTGGGTTCTCCACCTAGGAGACAGACATATACTCGTACATACATGTGGATGATGGACAAAGTCTTATAAGAGACAAAAACGAATTTAATTATTTATAGTATAGTTACTTCTTACAGGCTTACAGAGAAGCCAGTTACTTCTGTTAGGACATAAGCTGTTATATTCATATAAAGAGAAATGGTATACTAAATTTATGTGATGATCTGTGGCTTTCATATGTCAAATAAAGTGTTATATGCTATTAGATTACATAAATTGATTTATTAGCAACGTAGCTTAATAGAAAAAACTAATTATCTAGAAGAATAAAGTCTGAACTTAGGCGAGAGAAAGAAAAGACTTGGAGCTTAGGCCTAGGCGCTGTTACTAGCAATTACGTTTCTCCACACGCAAAATGTATTGCCGAGACTTTGGCACAAAGAGGAGATTATAGCGAAGGCTCAAAAGGAGCGATAAAGAACAAACAACTTAAATTCAGAGACAAAACAAAGAGCCATAACCAAACAAAATCATCATTTGTTTTTGATGAGCGTCTTAGAGTTTCTAAGTAATAAAAGCAACTTCAGTTAAAATTATGTTTGGGGCTTAATTCTCGGTGGCATACATCTAAATGTCGTTTCACAGAGGTTTCGTGCGTTTGTTTGTTCACTCAATAATTATAACGCCGCTTCAAAATTGATAACGGTTTAAAGTTTTTCTTCATTTCAAAAACTGGTAAAATACAATATGTCAATCTTGCTCTAATTAATATTATTTTTCTAACATTCTCTTCTAAACATCTCATTATTTTACTAAATTAATTAATATGTAATTATCTGTATATTGCCACTATTGTCTTTAGGCAATGGACCTTTTTACGTCTTCTTATAGCTATATTATACGAAGATAGAAACTTATACGCCTTAAATAAGAAATCATTAATAATTATGTACATAAATAATGCCAAATAAACGCCTATTTCTAATTCTCCTTTATTCAAGAAGAACCTATATTTAAATAGCGTAATTCCACAAGCAAATCCCAACCAAATAGCTAGCGCAAGCTTAGCACGAAATGTCAAGCGGAGACAGCAAATGTTCTGAACAAGTAAATTATTCGAAATGTCGCACATTCTGTAATGTTTCTCTTGGTTGTGTTCTCGTACTTTTTGTACGGAACAATAATTGTATTTGGAATAAAGGATATGTACTTAGCAACAGAAAAAAATTATAAGTTTAAGACGAAATTCGAATCGAATTCGACGTAGCTCAGTAATTCAACGTAGCTCAGTTGTTTAGGGCTTGACTCTGTATCAGTGGGTACAGGGTTCAAAACCCGCTTGAGCATGTACCAATGCAAATGAAGTTTAATGAATATCTATTTACATTTTTGTAATAAAAATACATTTACGAAATGCATCGAATACTACGAAGAGGGAAAACATTGTGGGGAAACCTATCCGTCCAGCGAACAGGTAATACCTAGTTAGTGCTTGTAAATGTCGACATTGCTTCCCACCTGTCACATTGAGGACTGACTATCTGGTCAACACGTGGGTTTGATGTGGCCATAGAATTACTATCTTCGCAATTGCGGAGATAGACACCTGAACCTCTGACTACCTCGCAATTGTCGTGAACGCGTTTTGTTTGTCTTGTCTTAATTAAGAAAATTTACATAATAATGCGTGTTGGTTTAGAACTTTAATATTTGTCATTTTTAATACCTAATAAGATGTAAAAGCCGCTGCAATAGTATGTATCTACTACTATCTACCTATAACCGCCAGGTAAGTAAGAGGAGGTAAAAGAATGAGAATGCAGCGTATATATAGATAGTCAGGAACACAAATTTACGATATATGATCTCTACTTCTCCTTGATAGGCATACAATATCGTGACGGTTAATACATAATTATAGTTTTAAGAGATTCGCGATTTATTCTCATGATGAACTTATGCGATAAGTCCCGTTTGTTATTAATCATACATAATTATATGTGATTTTCATCCAACAAAGTAAACATCAATTAATAATACCAAGCCAATATGAAACCTGTTAATAAAGAAATACATAATCATTTTCACTCAATTCATCCTTGATTGCCGACTCTCTCTTGCAATTTATTCTGCATAATTTCCCTTTATTCATATTTAATCAATAACAGAGGCACACCAGATATTACTGTCAGTTACACGTAAGTTTACGTTTGGGCTATGTTTACTTTTTTAAATACAGAATGTTTCCTAGAACCTTCGAATTCATTATCCTGAACATTATGTTACCTGTAATATATAACTTTTGTAATATATATGCTTTATTTATTTCTTATTATTACGTTCATATATATATACATTCACGTACTTGAATAGATTTACTTATACCCTTTCGGGATGGACAGAACATTGAAGGGAAGATTATTTCTCCTAGACCACTTTTTAGCATGAATATTGGTTTTTAGATGTCATATGGAACATTGGTGACAGGTTGATAGCCCATTGCTAATTTACTCCTAGTCTTTTAGTCACCTCATACGTTATACTTTCTTTAATACTTATTAATCCATAATTATTAATATTTCTGGAACAACTATCGAAATTTTCCACAATGTGTTTACGTCACTTTGATTGGCATGCGAAATCCAGAATCCCGTTGAAAATTGAAACACATCTGTTATTGACATGGCGGGAGGGGTATATAAATATTAACTCTCATTTCCACTTTGTTTCATCGTACAGTATTGTTTCCCTCACTGACACTCAACACTAACCTCTTATGAATAGGAGACAAGGAATGGCGATACATAGTATACGAATTTCCATCTTTTTTGTAATATAACGGAAAAAAATTCACGTGTGTAACCGGTATTGCAAGTACACTAGCCATCACCTACTAGTGGTATATCTAGCTATAGCGCCGAGAAGAGACTCTGGCTATACTCATATGTACAGACGAATAGTTAGAGTTATAACTCAAGTGCGTTTTATCACCGAATCCAATTAAGAAAAGAAATAACATTTCTTTAGTATATTCTTTGGGTCTTAAATCTTTTGGACAACTTATCAAACATAATGTCTATGAAATATTAAAATAAAAATCAATTCGGTGGTCCGAAAGTTTACCAGCACATCGCACCAAAGCCTTGAGACGCAAGGAGCTGCAGTGGAGCCACGTGACAGGCCTGCCAACATCACGAACGCAAATAGAGCAAGCCCCTTAACAACCGAGAATTGGCCATGCATATTCTGAGAGAGCCATTATGATATGGATAAGGTTTGATACGGTTTTTTATTTATTTAGCAGAAGCTTGGCTTTTAGACATAGACTGTGTATTGATTGTTGGCGGATGGAATGTCTATGGAATCTGATAGGATAGTCAGATATTTGGGTACGACCTTGGCCACTCAAACTCTAGTTGTTTCTAATATTACTCTAACGTCATATGCTTTTAACAAAGCAAAGTTATTAGTATTAATAATATAATTAGAACAAAACTTCACAAGCACACTCAGGCTTTAACTCCGAAATATGTTCTTTTATAGATAATCACAATATTTTGATATAATGTCATAAAAACTAACAATCAGAAGCAACTCCTAGCCAATAAAAATACATTATAATCAATTCATTGGTTTTCTGGTTACGATGCCAAAAACAAAGACATCGCAGAAGACATGTTAAACAAATTACCCTTCTACGTCGACATTCAAAAATACATACATACATACATACACATCACGCCTGATTCCCTGTAGAGGGGTATGCAGAGATCACGGATCCCCATTTGTCCCGATCCTGACAGACCACTTTCGATTCATTGACATTCATACATCTTCTCATACACTCTCGGCGGTTATAGGTACACCTAGCGTCACCTTTTTTCAATATAACGTCTAACATTCAAAAATAATAGTGAGTTTTATAAATACTTGTTTGATGTTGTTAATGTTGACTGTTGTACGCTGTGTTTATAGTAACAGAGGGTTCTAGGTCCAATACCATCCATTTGGATGACACATATTTTACGTATATTTACGAATAAATACGGGGTGACGTGTTTGTTGAGCGAATCACCTTAGATACAGATATGAAGTCCAGTTAAAATGAAAAGTGTTATATAAGATAATCGTGTGCAAGAATATTTGTATTCAGTGTAAGTTTACATGTTTCGTTCAGTCTTTATGTTTATAGTAATAACGAGCGTACTATGCTGAGCATAAATGATTTCTCACTTGGTACTAATATACTAAGGTAAAATACGCCAATATTGCCCAACAGTGGATTCAGACAAGATGATGATGATGAAAATACGCATTAAGTCGATTATCCCTTCAAGTATAGTCAAAATTACTCTTATCTAGGATTTTCCACATCTTGCATAGACCCTAAGACGCGCTCCACCAATCAGAATAAGCCTGCGAAGCTGTAACTAAGTTTAATGAAATTCAGCAAGCAGGATGCGGTGAGTCTAATTTGAATATACAGAGGAAGCCCGCGCCCCTTAGTCACATGTGTAGAAACGCCAAGTTGCGGTCTCATAACTTACATGCTTGCTAATACTTCGAACTGATGCTGGGAAACTTAAGGAAGGCAAGGATTCGTTCTAATCGAGTGCCAGACTCACACGAGAGTATTTTTGGCTGTAATTTACTATAGGCTTGTGGACAATTGCTTTAAGAAAACTAAATTTATACGGATCCTGATAAAACACTGTCGCTTCGTTAACATTCTCACACTTCAGTAGTGAAGCATACTCAGTAGTTACAAATGATTCTTTAAAGTCACATTTCTTCAGAGGGGTGTCTATTTAAGCATATAAATAGTTTCAGAATTACTTGAACAATTCGTCTAAAACGAGAGCTCGGATTGACGTATTCATATGATATAAATAAGTACGGCACAGTATGCACATAGCCCTTTAAGATCCTTGATTTAGACGTCTCGAAATGAGTTTAGTTCTCAGTAGATGCAATATTTAGTTGACGAAACAATCGCACGTATCTGTAGCAGCTTCGTACTAGGTAATAACGTTCCTTACCTAAGGAACTTAATACCTGAATTTTGCAGTAAACAATAAGAGCGTTGCGTAACACATTTAAATTCTGCACACGAGACAAATGTGTCACAACGCGGCACAAGAGGCGAAAGCTCACAACTCTTAAACCTTGTAGTTTTATTACTTGACAAAGGCATGAGAAAATAATCCTCGGTGCAAACTTCGCGCATAAAACTTTCGTTGAGGGAAAAATGGCGTCGCTCCTTTTATACTTTTTAGTGAGACGCTACAATTTCACAAAGTTACCCAACAGACTGTCTTTCGGAGTTATGTCGCTATGTGCGCAGCTGCTGGTTTGGGACTAGGGTAAATGTAACCAGCTTCCTGCTTCGCCTACTATTTGGTGAATAAGTAGATGGAGAGCAAGAAATCAGACGAATTCAAAGTGTTTCGGGCACAAAAAGGGTCATCGTTCTAAATTATTTAAGTTGCTTTTTAAACCACGTTTAGTTAGCATATAGTTAATATGGGCAAAATGGACGTAAAAGTAATATTCTATGCCTATGAACGACAATTAACTAATGCTATATAGGTCTAAGTATCAAGTGAAAAATGACTTCCGACCCTCGCGATGATACTAACAAAATGATGCACAACTATGAAACTTACTCAATATTATGTATTACACTCCCATATCTTTGAACAACAACGAACAATAAACGTAATGGACGTGCACAAAGGTTATCACAAGGAAAACCCACTCACAAAAGCCACATCCATCAAGTTGAAAAACAGGAAAATTCAACGAATGTGATAAATGCAATCCGTAACAACAGTACACCATTAATTTCGCTTAATGACATAATGCGCTTTTTTGCTATCGATACTACACGTATATAAACAACACGCTTCTCTTTAGATATATATGAGAGCATATATTTATATACATTTAAGGGTATTTAGATTGAACATTTATGAAAGTAATGATTAGATATAGGGTGGCCAACCTAAAAACCATGAAAATGGATAATTACAGGTAAAAACATAGATACATAAACATACACGTAATTTCATCACTTTCTGGTTAGACATAACCTCGTAAATCTCCATGGTAACGTATACCTTTAAAATTAGGCTTGTAAACACATTATACGGCTAAAAAAAGAGGAAACAAAACACAAACTCCCTCAACGCAGCACAGTTTCATTAAAAAACTTACAATTTAAAACTACCAATCTAAACGGGGAACAAAAGCAACAAGCCCAAGTCACTGGCAACTTTAAAAAGCTAACTGCATAACAACAACAAATTGTTTCTTGTTTAACTCCGGTGCAGTTTGCGCCGCTGCCTCCGTAATGATGTTCTTGCGACGACTTTGGCATGAGTTTTCAATTAATACACACTCTTTTAACAGTCTTGGCTTTGACTTGCTACGTTCACTGAACGTCGTTCAGGGGATGTCTTATGAAATGACTACGTGTTACCTTAGTAAGTTTTTTACTTACGTCTTGTACGTTTGTTTAAGTATTTGGGAGTTGTATATGTAAACTCATAATCTTTGCTTTGCTTCGTTTATTATTATCATGGATTGGTGTTAAACTCGAAAAAAATAACCCCTCACGAACGGCGTAGTTTATGAATTATATATATATATATATATATATATATATATAATAGTTTTAACCTATATTCATTAGACGTTTATGATATATATATCATAAACGTCTAATGAATATAGGTTAAAACTATTCTTATAATGCCTCAGATACGCAGTTAGCTCACAACCAAAAGATACTTAGAATCTGCCCAATTGTACCTGAGATTAACATGTTCAGCCAAATAACACCATCAATTTGTATAACACGTATTAAAATGGATATGGATTTTTCCATTCATTCTAATATGTATCTTCTAGCATAATCAGAACGTACTATATTGTTGCTGTTATTAAGTAAACAGCACCAGGAAGCTTAACATTATTCCGTACAATGTTTCAAAAATGTTATTCTAGATATCAACACAAGCCTCGTAAAAGAAAATGTGGCACGTTCGTTAAAAACTTTTAAAAGGTATAATAATCGCAGTCATTTGAAAAAAGGAACTAAAAATAGCGTTAAAACAGTACAACATGCTCAGTATTGAAGATATTGATTTGATACATTGTGGGTATTACCTTTTTCTAAACGAATGAATGGAGAAGGCCTCTCCGCCTATCAATTTGGCTACTGAACGTTGACTACTTTGTTGACACTAGATTGTAACAAAAATTCAGAGGTCGGTTATAATTTTAAACAAAAGAATAAGTAAATTATGTAAATATAGTGTGACGAAATATTTTTAATAGACGTTGTTCAATTATTTAAAGACATGAGTATACATACATACACCTGTGTAATGTATGTTTCTATAATTTTACACAAAAGAATAAGTAACTTATGTGAATACAGTGTGACGAAATATTCTTAATAGACGTTGTTCAATTATTTAAAGACATGAGTATACAAACATACACATATGTAATGGATATTTCTTTCTGTACATATACATATTCACGCCTCTACGTTCCTAAGAGGATATACAGAGACTCGCTTGTCACCTGAAACTATCCTGACAAATCTTCCTTGCCTTATTCACACCCATTAACCTTCTCATACACACTCTTCTGTTCTTCACGCTGGGTACAACCAATAAGGTATTTCTGTCACATTTTAAATTTTATTTACATTCAGACACTAACTGAAAGTAACCTACATTTTCATTCCCATCTCACATTTGACAAAGTTATAACGAAACAATGCAAGCAAATCGTTTCTAGGTAAAGTTCCCTGCAATGCCAACTTACTGCCTTCATTATGGACTCTTTACGTCGTTGTTAAAATAAAAACCCTCATTTAAGTTGAAAACTATATTAGTGTATATGCTGTTCAACGCAAAAATGACGCCTTTAAATAGTCTGTTACACTTCAAGACTGTTAAACTGAAGTATGGACAGAATTAATAATAAAATCTGGGACTCCGACTCCAATTGAACCAGCCCCTTGGTAAGTTCAATGAAGACTTGCGTTAAGGGTAATATTCAACGTATATTCAAGTAATATATACTTATTAAAATTAGATAATAACACATATAGGATATTTAATGAACGATTACACTCAAAAGCAAAAGAAAAGCAGAGTTTTTAGCTCTGCCTCCATCGGGAATCATATCCGGTACCTCTCGATTACCGTTCAGGTGGTCAACCCATAGCAACTTACAGGTTTGGAATTATCAGTGCCAGGTTAGATTAGAAAACTAATAATCGCAATGAGCAAGTAATCGGAGTCATACATGACGGTGGACGCTCAAACTTCGTCTACCACGAAAAGCTTTTACAGTCGTTAATGCATGTTTGCTCATAGCACTGATAATCGTACCCATAAGCATTTATAAGACGTGTGAATACAAAATATAACAGTCAGATAGACGCTATATTAAAAAAGGGTGACGTTAGTAGTGCCTATAACCGCCCAGTGTGTATATAAGATGATGTATGAGTGTCAATGAAGCGAAAGTGGTCTATCAGGATCGGGACAAATGACGATACGTGATCTCTGCCTACCCCTCTACAGGGAATCTGGCGTGATGTGTATGTAATGTATGAATACAAAATGAAATGAAAATAAAATGTAGTAATAAAACAATAGGACCAATTAAAATTTCCAATTCAATTTAGTAGAACCCTTGACATTTGATTTCCTGTCACTACACACGTGTATCAAATGTAAATTTCTAGAATAAGGCCGCTATTATTCAACATAATTACAGCGCTACTAACATCTAAATAACTTATTCATTCGCAACTGTGAACGCTGAATCTAGCGTAATGAATGCTGCGGGAACTTAATTACCCATTTGGGCTTCGGACTAGGGTTGGACGGAATTATTGGATGAGTAATAAATAGTGATAATAAATAACTCAATACTCATACCATGGCATCTGTCACCAGTATTGTATATTAATGTAATTACAGAGAGCGAGAGATTTTCCTATCCGATAGTTAGTACACACCACATTCAAGTGATGTATAAATTCACATAATCTCTTAAGTCATACATATACGTATTCTTTGATTTAATATTAAGATAATGATGCTAAATTTTTAGATATATTAAAAATTCGAACTAACTGTCAGAGCAACCACGTATGAGAAATTTAGTGAAAATATTGGTTTTGATGTTCCTCTTATTACCCACATAAGACAGCAGTAGATTCAGGCAGCTGTTACATCACTTATATATCAGAGAACAAAGCAGCAAAGCAGTTTCAAAGCAGGTGGTTACATTATCAAGCTTTAAGCAGCATGGGTTTAATATATTTAATTACTCATTTTAATACTCAATAAATGTTACCAATCTGCACACCCCATCTCTAAGCTGTTTAGTGTTTATAACGCGATGATGTTGCATGAGTATCCTAACTCCATCTTCAGTTTCGAACCTCATTTAGAGTACTAATAAGTAAACTTCCTTAGCATGCATCCAGGTTGATATTAGGAGTATGTGTAAACTCGATTATGTATACAGTATATGGTTATGAAGCAACTAAGTATATAGATCTGTCATCATGAAGGAAAATGAGAATCGGGAATCTCAGGCTATTCCGTTATAGTAAGACAAGCGTATATCTACAACAAACACTAGATTTGCGTTCGTATGTTCTAGTGAAAGTTTTGCATCCTATAGTCAAAAATACACATCACGCTCGTTTTCCTACAGAGATGTAGGCAGAGATCACGGATCCTTATTTGTCTCGATTCTGACAAATAAACAAGATAAAAACTACAATGGAAAAGGGCATGTTCGTCCCTATGACAAACGAAAATAATTCCTACTACATCAAGACTCTGTCTATACCAAAATTTATACATACATTCAGTTACACATCTAGCCCAAACTATCACTAGATCTAGCATAATTAATAGCGCGGCAACTTAATTACCCATATCAGCTGATTCATGGAACTGTTTACATGGAATTAGGGTGGAACTTCATTTCAGCTCTAGCTCAAACTAAGATCAAAGGCTTTAGGAAGAAAGGCAGATAATTAATGGGGTCACGTCTGAGTAATCATGGCGACGAAATGACGGTGTCTAGGTTTTTGAGAATAAACTAGGCGGAAGACGGATAGATCCCAGGACTCAGTTAACCTCTTTGAATAATACATACATACATACACATCACGCCTGATTCCTTGTAGAGGGGTATGCAGAGATCACGGATGCCTATCTGAATCGATCCTGATAGACCACTTTCGCGTCATTGACATACATTCATCTTCTCATACACTCTCAGCGGTTATAGGTACTCCTAACGTCACCTTTAAATTATTGAATAATGTATATGATAATAAAAATAATAATAATAAAAGCGTTTATTGTATATGTATGTTATGGTAACAAATGGTAACCATGACAACAAGAAATGAATGAATATTAACAGCCGCGAAAACGTACACGCTACAAAACGTTTACAATTAAAACTTGCAAAGTTGATGGTATAGCTTGTGCACAGATAATATAATGCTTGTGCATGTTAATGTTGGACCAAAAATGTTCCAACTCAGAATTTATGTGTAAATTCGAGTATGTAGGTAAGTTATGCACATTATGGTTATAAAAACCAAACTTTGTAATAATGGATCAAATAGGAACTCACCTTAACTGAATATACACAAATCACAATAGTTACTTATGTTTTAAATAATAACAACTACTGTAATGAAACGTACACATGAGTTCGACCATAATATCTCAGGGTTGGATAGACCCTCTAAATATAAAAGTCTTCACTTTTACCATAGAAAATAATTCCTAAATATACATTTAGTTCAGTAATCACAATAAATATCTTCGTATCTCTTAATTGCTTCTAGAGACATCCACTAATTAAAATACTTGTAACAAAATTAACTAATTAAAATAGAGTAACCGACACACATACGCAACACTAAACTGTAACTTCCTTATACGTTAGGTGTTCTTTCAAATTCCTACCAACAATCCTTGGTAGAAAACAAAAGTTTAGGCCTGACAAACAGTTCATTGAAAACACAACCTTAATACTAGGAAACAAGATTCAAATTCAATCGCTCTGCTATTTACCAAACGTGCTACAGCAAGGTTAATACATTCACTCGTTAGACAAACTTGTAATTTTAGTATCCGTGTTTACTATACATGCTAAATATATGCATCACGACTGTAATCCCTTCCAGAATGGGCAGAGGTTGAGTAACCAACGAGAGTCTAGCTGCGATGGTCTTGAGACACTACTTACCAGTATTTTGCCAGGCAATACCAAGAGACAACTAACGTAACAATAACTAGTCATAAACAAGCATACATTAATACACATCACGAACGTTTCCCTACTGTGGGATAGGCAGAGATTATAAATCCTCATTTTCCTGATCCAATAAACCACTTTGGCTCTACTAATATCAATACACCCTTCTCCTAAATACTCAGTGACTATAGGTAATTAAAGAAAGGCATATTTTTTCAATATGTCGTCTATCTGACGTCTATTGGGCCGACCCTTAAGTAAGAAGAACTGATATTTTTGATCCATTCCGAGAAATAAACAGGTGATACCTAAATAGGAAAATGCACTCTAAATAAATACTCAAAAAGTCCACTTTAGAAGTAACAATAACCTATCCCCCATAGGGATGCGGTGACCTGGAAAAGTTCAGCTGTTGGAGCACAGCGACCCACATAACTTTCACATCTCACTAATGAGTCATCTCTGATATGGTTTTCATTACATTCACAAAGTGTGTGCTAATCACGTGCTAATCTAGAATTTTAATACCTAAATATACCTAAATAATGACCTAAGTAACGTGTTACTTAGCCTTAAACGTGGCTTAGGTATATGATATGTAAGTTTGGATGTAAATAAGCATAATGTTTTGAATATTTTTTTATTTTTTAATCTCAAACTAAACTTTATTACTTTAAAGTTCAGTGTTCTTGTTCACACGGGTTCTATTCACAGCACAATGTTTTATGCGTAAGTAGTGTATGATTACATATTATATACTTATACTATCGACAAATCGATCAAACGACAGCTGGTTATCAAAAATAATGTAAAACACTCCGTTACTGGTTATATGCACGAGATACGAGTTCATGAAACTACCCACTATTTCCCAAATGCAAAATAAAATGATAAATCAAGAGCCACAAGACCGATAGTTTTAATACCTAATCCTACGTTCATACATATACATTCACGTCCTTTAATCTCATTCGGGGCGGACAGAACCTTAGAGACATGAAAACATCTATATCTATATCTTCTTGATCACTTATTAGCATGTATATTGCGGTGTTGATGTCATATGGAATATTGGTTACAGGTTGCTAGCCTATCGCCCAATAGATTCCATATACACCTAGCCCCTTAGTTGCCTCCTGCGACACGCCGGGAAGATCGGCAGCTACTTAGCACTCTTTTTACGTCTCAGATATTAGAATCTGTAATTATTACAATAAATATTTTATGAAACGTACTCTTACAGGCAAAGCTAAATCTATATACCCAAATATCTGCCTGTCCCAACAGCGAATAACGCCACTGTTATGCATTATGATAATAACCAAGCCCAGTTTCCCACAATGGGCGGTACAAACAGTAAATAATGTCCTCCGTTACGATAATAGGCCACAATGCCAATCCTTGCAAAGGGGTCCAATGACCCAGAAACTTCAGCATACATCATCTGACTGACCTAACTACATAGGGACATTCTCGTCATATCTGAGATAATAACTACCAGTCTTATTTGTTAACTACTCAGAGCTACCAGTATTAACATATTATAAGAGAACTAGCGACCCGCTCCCGTTTCGCACGGGTATAAAATATATAGCCTACTCCACTATTTAATTAATGGATGTTATTATACATATAAACCTTCCTCTTGAATCACTCTATCTATAAAAAACACCGCATCAAATTCCTTTGTGTAGTTTCAAAGATTTAAGCATACAAAGGGACATAGGGACAGGGAAAGCGACTTTGTTTTATACTATGTAGTGATAAGTAGTTATATTAGGTTATGCGGATGAATGATAGTAGTTTGACTAAAGGAATATATGTTGGTGAAGTGGAAGGGCGGTTAAGTAAGGCCTGCCCAATAAGACATGACAGTCAGATATACGCTATATTAAAAAGGGTGACGCTATAAGTACCTATAACCGCGAGTGTGCATCAGGAGGTGTATGAGTGTCAATGAACCGAAAGACAATTGGGAATCCGTGATTTCTGCCTACCCATCTACAAGGAAACAGGTGTGAAGTGTATTTATACATTAAAGTTATACTTACTTCTTATTCATTCTTACTAGTTAAGTTAACTTTTGTTGAATAATCTAAATCAATACGTATTTCGCTAAATAAGTAGTTAATCGTAATAATTCGGGACGAAATTTTTAGTATCTCTGTTGCTATTTTTTTCTTTTTGGTCGTGTTTAACTATGTATGTATATAGAACCTTGCAAAGTCTGTTCATTTAACAGTAATTTATACCCTAACTATTTAAATAACACAGGTGTTCAACCTGGTATCAAAGTAGGTGCTCCTTAGAATAATTGAACAGGTTCTTATGTACCTATATCACATACATATCACGCCTGATTCCCTGTATAGAGGTAGGCAGAGATCACGGATCCCAATTTGTCCTGAGAGACCAATTTCGCTTCATTGACACTCATACATCTTCTCATACACACTCGACGGTTATAGGTACTCTTAACGTCACCCTTTTTCCATATAGCGTATATCTGACTGTTATATGTCTTATTGGGCCGGCCACTACGTAACCGCCGTTCCACTTCACTCATATATATTCCTTTTGTATATCACATACACAGATACAATTGTCGTGACTTAGAACTAGGTATCCACACTGTTTTGATAGCTTATCTTTATTGTTAGCCATATGTATGGCATAATCGCGTCACATGAATCGCAAATCCATTAAACTGAAATTTAGAAAATTTAGTTAAGGTCCGATACAAATACGAGTACGAATGAAAATACGTTTCTATAAAGTTTAGTTCTTATTTAGTAATGTGCTGAAAACGCATTTTGATTGCTAAATTAATCTTTTAAACCCAATAAACAATACAAAAGATTTGAAAGTGGTGTTAAACTCAATAATTTTCTTTACTCTCAAATGGCATACATTTTTGTTAGTTATTGACATAGATAAAAAAATACTAATAAAACTGATTTAATTTCTACCACACTTAGACCTTTTCTTATAATAAAGCAATAAATGCCTGTGATCTCTGCCTATCTCTCTAAAACCAACTAGCTTGATGTAACATAAACTTAAAAAACATCTTTCAAAGCAATTCATAATCACATGATGATTGTATTCTTCAAGTAGTTAAAAATACTTGAAATAACCAGCTGATTAGCAAACAATGGCTTGTGAATGAGGCTTACACTACCCACAATCCGTGACAATCAAATGGATCTAGTTTGTCTTATAATTGCTTCCATAATTCCAATATCCGACAGTGCCATGGGAGTTTTCACACCACTGCTCTTGTCTTCGATTCAATGTCTTAGATACTGAGACATTTGCATAAGTAAATAAACACTTAGGTTGTTATCTACCTACAAAACATAATATCTCACATCCTTTATTAATTTTAGTTATATTTTATATGCTAAAATATGGAGATTTCTAAGGATATAAAGGATTAACAAGAGTTATTTCATAAATAATTATTGATTAAAATTATGTATTAGTAACAGTGAAAGTAATTTTAATAACTGTATCAATTATTACTTCATTCAATTGCTACAATATATGCGGGTGTCAATATCTCGACAGATTCTGTATGTATTACAAATGTACATTTGTTAGCAAAAATGAATTCAAAACCTATTTATTAAAAAGTAAACTCCAAGAATAGTCTTTGCCTGTCGTCTTAGGGTAGAAGAGATGTGAATATATGTATGTATGTTTTTTGTGCTGTAAGTGGAAGCAATTGTAGTTTTATATCAATTTAATACATATTCTTACCTATTAGAGATTCTCAATAGAAATGTTTATATGTATCTGTATTATTTTCTCACTTGAACAATTTCCTAATATTCATTCATATAGGAAACTGGTCAGTAACAAGTAAAAGTCAAATTAATTCAATCTTCGTTCCATAGGCTGGTCAGCAGATACAATATTATGTAAAACTTAATCAGTTACAACAACAAACAGCACTATCTACTTGTATACAATGTGAAATAATATCAAATTTGCCTTGAGCCAATTTCACATACCCATATCTCTTAATTAATTAAACTTTAATTACTTATTTATAGAATAAATATATTTTAACAATACTCTATGATGATTATTTTACTTAATAACAAAAGAATATTTATGTAATAAAATTATATATATTATTATTATTCTTTTTTCCAAAGCGATTAAGGAGTTCAATAGAATCCAATCTAGCTGGAGCCAAGAATCCAATTTCACAATTATGTAATTAAAATTCTATGTATATGCCACAAGCATTATTCTGTTACCTTCTTTGAAACTTAAAGATGTGACACAATTTTTCTATGATTTAGTCTCAATGGATAATATAATTAAGTCTCAAAGCAATAGTTATAACAACAGTAACTTTAACTCTCGTTATGTTTCTGGGTAATTCCATATTTAATTTGTTGTTTTTGTCTAAAGTTTCCTTGAATAGACACTTGCTCATGCTACCATAACAATATTACTTATTTTGTATTTTACATCTTTCACTATATGTTGTTATATTTACTAGCTATGAGACAAAAAATATTAATATTTTGTATTGTTATTATGTAAACATACACAACATGTACAATCATATAATAAATAGGTAAACATGCAGATATCTGAATACTATAATAAATAGTTAATTGTTAACTATAAATAAAAACTAAATGTGGAGTTTGTATACACTGTTTCATTGATATTTCTTGGAATATAATTATTAACTTAGTGATAAAATCCAATATGTTGCTGTTGATAAAACTAAACAGGAAAGGACCTAATTATGAATCTGGTTTGTTCCTGGTAATAACAAGTTTCAATGATAGTAAAAATTACAGCAAATGTGCATAGGATATGTTTACGTAAGAAACTTATATGCATTCAAGTGTTCACATAAGGCAAGTGAATTACATGAATAATATGTAGGCACTGGGAAGTGGTGTCTGGTTGCTAATGACATTACTTCCTTGATATCAAGAGCAAACAACTTTCCCTTAGCCAAGCGCGATCTTGAGACGATGCACGCGCGATCTACGCAAACTGGTCTCCGAAATCGAATTGCAGCAGACACGTTTACCATACAAACTGCCTGGGTAGGACTTACGCAAGACAAAACGCACTAAACTAGGGCCATTATAAACCTACGACATTAAATAACCTTACTACAATAGGGAACATTTATGTAGACTTTATGATAGTTATCAGTCGATGCTTAGGTCAAAGAGCAACGAACAATAGGAATAAAATACTCACCGGTTTCTTAGCTGATTCTTATATGATTTCCAGATAGAAAATGTTTGGAGAAGTAATAAACGCACAGTGCACAGAGTTCACAACTTAATTTTATACTTAACACTATTATAAAACAAATAAAACTTATTATTAAATAATGGCGACACTTAAAATACTTAAATGTTCGTTCAACCAATTTGTTATTGAGAAAAACGATCGCGAAATTAATAAGCTTTCGATACAATAACAAACAGCTGCTCACATTGACATACTACTGTACATAAAGTGACTGACATAATCTGTTTGACATTTGAATTGTCAGAGTTATAGCCAACTTAACGAATAAAGCATCTGTTTCCACATGAGTTGAGGCCGTGCCCACCGAAGTTGCATTACTTATTTATATCACTAATTGTTACAGTTTGTACCTTCCATTACGGTTACGTATTTTTTCATTACAGAATGTCCAACATTTAATAAAAATATTTATTTTCAAATTGATTAAATGGAGAAACACCACACCCAGACTTGTTAAGCCCGTTTCTTTACATAGGAGTAGTTTCTTTTTTCCATTTCTTTCAAGGATCTTTATTTGTTTTTGTGAAAAGTCACTTATTGTTCAATGATATCGATATAATATATCCTTATACACACTCGGTGGTTGTAAATACATATAACGTCATTATTTTTTAATACGTGGTTCATTTGACTGAAGTAATATATACATAATATTCTATAAAGAAAAACGTGAGTAAAGAATGGAAAATGGAATGTGAGTAAAGCAAGAGTGATTTGTCAGGATCGATCCAGGTGGCGATCATTAGTCTCTGCCTTTCCTGTTGGGAACGTAGAGGCGTGAATATATGTATGACTCTATATTCTATAATATGCTATAACCAATACCACAGATATAAGATTATAATTTTAACTCCTTAACCAACTATCAACTATTTTTTAGTCTTACTTATAATATAAAATGTTGATAAAAAAGATAATAACTTTTATTGGAAGGGCACACTATTGGCGTGTAGGCTTTAAGTTCATTTGTGCAAAAGTCGTCATCTTGAAATAATTATACTTACAACACTGGACAGTCAATTTAATAAATAGCAATGTTATGTTAAACAGCTGTTTACATTAAATAATAATTTCAGACGAAGATTTTAATAAAAGCTCAATCCAGTGTTGCTTTGTTTTCGTGTGGTTATTAAGCGTCACTTAAATGTCATTGTTACCGTCATTTCGTCATCATTGATCTGTCAAGTCAAATGAGATAGAATTGATAAAAATCGGTACTTATTCATTCGGTATTTGTTGTATACTTTATTATTATTGTGAAACACCTTGATTTCTTATAAACCAAATAGCACTGGATGTTTTTAAATCATTATCCTATTTAAACTGGCTCTAACAGCGCTGAAGCATGTCTCAGTTCGAAGATAACCCGTTTGGTAATCCTGAAATCGACAACCCCTTTGCAGTAAGTCGCATTTGAATTGTTTCTCTGACTCGTGAGATTTTGTTGTTCTATTTTATTCATTTATTCCAGGACCCTGCCGTGCAGCAAGTTGCTAGGAATACAAACAATGCTGCTAGGGGGTTGGATGACTACAACCCTTTCGAGGGACAGCAAAATACGAATCAGCCTGTAAGTGTCCATCAAATTAGTCATAAACATAGAGTTCAATGTGTTTTATCAGTGTCTAGCTTATTAATTGCGTTGATCAAACTGTTATCTCAAAAACAGGTTACACATGACACAAATAAGCTTGCTACCTTCTTGGTGACTCAATATTATTTGGTTATAAAAATTGTTTCTAAGATATTCTATTATGATCGAACTTTTTCATTTTATTACTAATAGAAGCTTACAGTGTTGATTGAAATATCTCTGCTATAAACAGTATTAACTTTAAATGGTACTTATAGTTATGTTCACCATAATTGTGGACTTATATTAGTGCTCTGTTCTTCTAGGAAAGTAACGATATATACAACAGCTTTTGTTTAAGTGGTCTTGATACAGTAGGGTATTTTAATAAAAAAAGTTATTATTAATAAGGTATTGACAAATTTGTTCAGAGTGCAATTTATACTACCTGCACCTTAATTATGTTAGACATACATATACATAAAATTTTAAATTATTGCGCTAAGCTATATCATATGCAATTTTCTTACAAAAGATAATCTTTAATAGCCTTTCTCTTCACACTCACTCTGTGTTACCATCTCTCTCTTAAATGTCATACTAGTTAATTAATGTTCATAATAGTTGTAAACTTTGTATGTTTACAAGTTATGTTTGCATAATAGTTATGCAAAAACCTAACTATCTAAAAAAATATTAATACAAAAAGTATGCATTGTTTAATTATTTATGTTATGAATTATAGCTGTATGTGTAAAAGTTGCTATGATGATTAATCTATGAGATAACAATTTGTCTGTGCTGTTGCTATATAATAATTTAATTCTTATGGAGCCACAACTTAATGTAGTTTTTGTACATAAATCAACTTATCAAGTTAAGCCTCTCAGGAATCTATACAAGTATATGATAATGATACTTTAATTGACATTAAAAACATAAAATCAATATCATGACCATCACAAAGTTACCATGTGTATATCAGATGACAAAGCTGCTAACTTTAGTCCAGCTACAAAGGTTCTATTAGATACATTGATCTACTTCAAATGACTAACTATAATAAGATACCATTTCCTATCATTTTCAGGCCGGACAACAGCAAGCGCAACCAGCCATAATGCAAGCAGTTTCGCCTGCTTTAGGAAACCAATACTCACAACCTCAGCAGCAACCTCAGACAGCACCAAGGAACTTCACAACCGAGGACTTTCAGGTACCTTGTTTACTTATATATGTCTATTGTATATCTATGATTATTTACTTATCTATGACTTGTTTTGAAGACTGGAGACAATTTTTGAGTTTAATTTAACTAAAAAAATGACTGTACAACATCTTCACTAAGCTATCCTGGTACTTATCATACAGTGATACCTTTGTCAAGACATATTTAGTACAATGGGTAGGACAATTGCTGTCAACACTAACATTAAACTAGCAACATGTAAAGCTTGCAATTGGAAGCACATTTGTTGTGAAGTAGTAATAAATCTTTGCAAAATACACAACACAATTAGTAGCAATTGAAGATACATTCTGTTATACAAAACTTAATACAGTGTCACTGATAAATTAATGGTAATAAATTTTAAGATAATCAGCTGATAACAAAAGAATTCAAGTCTTTGAATAACATATATTTTGCATGCAATTTAAATTAATTCACCCCATTCATTCCATTTGCAAATGTACAATACACTAACCTTGCAATTTTGTTTTCTTGCATCTACAACATGCATCACTCAGGAATTGAAGGTAAATAAGTATCAGTAGTGGCAATGGAGCATGCTTTTGTTTTTGCACCTTCTAAATTTTATTTAACATGAAAGTTTGAACACAAGAACTAGGATACACATAGCAATATATGAAGACGCATTGCCTGTGTTCCCTTGTTAGTTATTTTATTTGTATTGGTTAACCTATACAAATAATAATACATTTGAAGCAGGCAAGTGCAAAAACAAAAAAGTTGCAAGACTAGCTGCATTTGCATGTGTGTACGGTGCATATTGCATTGTGTATCTACTTCTATGTTTGGATGATATAAAGAATATTTCTTTTGGTACGGATATAGGAAAGTATTCATTAATTTTCGTACTAAAGTTTATTTTACTAAGGTGCAACGGACTACATATCTAATTTTACATATCATTAATATTTAACAGTCATTATCTGCATGATAACTAGTTTTAGATACTTACTGAATTAAAAACATAACTAAGTAAAAAGGGGAATATGTTTATTGTAAGTTTTTCTGTTACCATAATTACACAATCATGTAAAAAATTGGTGTATGTAGTTATCTTTTTTTCTTTAAAAGAAACCAGTGTCAAGTAGTTTCTTGAATATATATAATAATATTTAGTATAGTATGTATAGTAAGTAGTAATGCTAAATTGTATTATATTGAGTTTGTATTTATATTTTGTTTTTTATTATTTTATAATACATTCTCCTAGTTAAATTAGCCCTTCATTAAAGACGTCTATGCCTTAAAGTAAAATTGGGAATATTAAAATGGTGTATGGTTTTAAGCTTATGAATCTTCTATCAAATCCTTCATCATTTAACGCTTGTTTTGTATTTACTAACCATGGCCTTGGAATATAAATAACATAAAATATTCTTTGAACATGTTACTAAAATCTTACAATTTGTGAATATGATAATAAGTTTAACCCGGAACCCTTAAACATTAATACTATTTACTATTACCATTCTAAACATTACCTTTTACCCCAGAAACGTCAAGAAGAGTTAGAAAGAAAAGCAGAGAACCTCGCCCGTAGGGAAGCTGAGCTAAGGGCGGGGTCAGCTGGTAGGAAAAACAACTGGCCGCCCCTTCCGGAATTCTGCCCCATACAGCCCTGTTTCTACCAAGACATCAATGTGGATATTCCTTTAGGGTTCCAAAGGATTGTGCGGCAGCTCTACTATTTGTGGATGGGTGAGATTTTATTAATTAGTAGTCGTTCAATCCCATTTGGATTGGTTCTTTTAGTATTTATTCACATCGCTGAATCTGTTCGTTTGGATAAAGTTGACAGATAGAGACGTGATATCTCCCCTGTCACTTTTAACATTAATACCTCGAAGTAAAATTAAAATGTTTAAAATTTTTTTTTGACATGATATGGTCTTTTTATATTTGGCGCTTATATAAGTGCCAATGTAGTTGTTTCATTTGTTCCGTATAAAATTTTGTAATGGTCAAGCTTTTAACATATTTTGTTATTTATAAATAATTATAGTGCACGAGTCATCGAGTCATGATCATAATCTTTAAGGTTATAATTATTCTTTACAATTTACCCGAAGTTATTACAAAACAGGTGATGAATGACAAAATAATAAATTAATTTTATTCTACTTTGAAGGAAAACATCGTTAGGAACGTACCTACTCCTCAGAATATACATATAATAGGCAGTGCTTGTAAACGGAGACATAATTTACCTATTGACATTTTCAGTTTATTAAGTACATTCCAGGTGTTCTCGAGATTGACATCAGTTTTCGAGATTGACACTTGATGTTTACTGTCCTTCAAAGGTCCTTCATGTTTACCCTATGACTACCGCACATTGATGATTATGAAAGTCTTATTTTAATTTTTATATATACCACTTGGTTAACACTGGTGTCATTCAATCAAGTTATATTTTATACACGACGACTAGATTATGTTTCAAATGTAATCTAATTATGGGTTTTAATTTTATCGTTCCCTAAATATTGTATCGATTTGATATAAATATCTAAATAAACATGACATTCATATAATTATATATTTAATTAATCTTCCAGCCCACGCTCTCGTCCTAACATTAAACGTGATCGGAGCCATGAGTCTGATGTTCGCGAGTTCCAACTTCACGATATTTGGCCTGTCAGTGCTGTACCTGGTCCTACTAACGCCGTTTAGTTTCATGTGCTGGTACAGGCCGATCTACAAGGCTTTCCGGAGCGACTCCTCATTCAACTTTATGGTGTTCTTCCTGATATTCATGTTCCAAACTATTATCACCATTGTGCAGTCGATCGGGTTCACTGGCGGCGGCTCTTGGTAAGTCGTAATGATATTTATATGAAGTCGTTTACAATACACTAGAATCTTTATGTTTCTGTATAATTTGTTTTTGTAACTGGCACTGAGCAAAAAATCCTGAAAGCCGGAGTTTCTTTTTGGTTCTTTTTCGAGCCAGGGCTTCCGAACCAACGGTAGAATTTAAATGCTAAGAGACAACCAGTGTCAGGCAAATGTTTTGAATTTCAATGAATTTACTGTACTTGTACTCATGTTGAATAAAAACATTTGACTTTTAAGACATACACGGTTAGCGCTAGTTTGAACGGTAATAGAGTACAGACTAACTGCCGTTCTTTCCTTAATGTCGTTGGAGGTGACTAAGAGGTTCTATTTTGTATTATATCATAAATAATTAGATGCACCTAGCACCGCAATTAATGTTCTATGTTGATGCAACCAGGATTCTATGATAGTAAATCATTTACAAGATTACACTTCACTACATAGTATAAAACAAAGTTGCTTTCTCTGTCCCTTTGTATGCTTGTAACGGATTTTGATGCGGTTTTTTTAATAGATAGAGTGATTTAAGAGGAAGGTTTATATGTATAATAACATCCATTAAATAGTAGAGTAGGCTATATATTTTATACCCGTAAGAAGCCGGAGCGGGTCGCTAGTTCTTTTATAATGTAAGATTTGAATAGCAAGACCCTTCTAGTGGTAATATTGGTTATTTAAATCTCTAACTACTACATCGTTAAACATAAGACCGATATTAACATCTCTTCTTCTATTCCAGCGGTCTAATAACCAGTCTGGCAGCGTTCAAGGACAACGCAGCCGTCGGTGTGATTACCTTCATAGTGACCTTAGGCTTCATTACATGCGCCGTGTGTGACGTGCTCATCATGGCTAAGGTAGGTACCCCATTGTCAGATAGGCAAAAGGTACAGAAAAAAGAAAAATCAAAAAAGAAGGCAACTTTGATCCGTTTCTACAACTAATTTGGAAAACGTACGTGATGTGTACGTATTTATGGAAAAGGGCTGGTGCGTAGGGATCGTCCTAATAAGACGTATGTTGTGAAATTTATGATATATTGATAAAGGTTGATATTAATTATTATTAATTTTGTGTATTGTGTGATTCAATTATTGCCTATGAATTCTATTGTATGTAATTGATGTGGATGTATCAATAAAGATATAATTATTATTATTAAAATGTATGATTAGCAACCTCCTATGTATGAGAAGATACACGGATGCTAAAGTAACGAAACAACGTGCGTCTGTGGTATTTTCCCTGTATAATTTCAAGGTGAATTGTGTCTTGTGTTCTGTATAAAAAAAACTTATTAGTGTCAGAGTCTCAATCTGCTCACTTTGTAACTAAGATTTTTAAAAACAAGTGTCGGTAAATGCCCGTTTTCATTTTAACAACACTTGTTTTTAAAATCTTAGTTTACATCATAGAGGCGTGGATGTATATACATACATACGCTTCACGACTTGTGTATACACACTCCCTTTTTTATTATGGCGGGGTAGTCAGAGGCTTGAATGCCCATCTCTGGAATTTCGAAGGCATGTTAGGCATGGGTCATTCGAAGCCAGCGTATCACTAGATAGACAGCACCCAACGTGATAGGTAGTGAACCGTATCGCCGTATATAGGCACTATTACCTATCCTGAGTGATAGGCAGGTTTCCTCACGATGTTTTCCCTCACCGTTAACGTTATATGTATGTACGTAACTTATAACCCAATTCTTCTATTCCCCAGGTCCACCGCATCTACCGTTCAACAGACGCGTCGCTGGCGAGCGCCCAGGCGGAGTTCACCAACCAGTTCCTGAGGAACCAGCACGTGCAGAACGCTGCCTCGGGCGCCGCCGCCGCCGTCGTCAACTCACAGTTCAACGCCAATAACCCGCGATATTGAAGAGGTAAGCAGACAGGGTATTAAAAAAACCAAATAGTAATGCGTTCACGTTGTATATTGTATCGTTATATGTTGTATTTTCGAAATAAAAACACATTAACGAAATGCATTGAATTATACGGTGAGGGAAAACATCGTGAGGAAACCTACCTGTTCGTCGAACAGATAATAGTTAGTGCTTGTAAATGGCGTCATGGCTGACCACCTGTCACATTGAGTGCTGACTATCTGGTTAACACGTGGGTTCGATGTGTCCATAGAATTACTACCTTCGCAATTGCGGAGATGCAAATCTGAACCTCTGACTACCCCGCAAAGATCGTGAATGCGTTTGTTTGTTTTGTTTTAACGCGTTCACGACTATTAACCGTTGCGGGGTAGTCAGGCGTTCAGGTGTCCATCTCCGCAATTGCGAAGGTAGTTATTCTATGGACACCTCGAATCCACGTGTTGACTAGATTGTGAGCAGGCTATTCAGTCTTTTAAAACCCTCTTTATATATACATACATAAGCTTCATCACTTGTGTATACACACTCCCTTTTTTTATTGTGGCGGGGTTGCAAGAAGCTTGACTCGGTACTGGCTATTACCTATCCCTCGGGATAGGCAGATTTCCTCACAACTTATTGTCTTAACAATTATAGCATCATACTTAACTGCAAGTTTTAACCATTGACATTTTTGTTTCAGAAACCACCGTGAAACATGAAGTACATAAGACATTGAAATCCATATTTAATAATATGTATAGCTTAGTTGCGTGTTATACAGTATCATTTTATCTAACGTGAATTAGTGATAAACTTACGTAGTCCATGTGTTAATTAATACTTGAAATTATTTACTAAAATATACCAAATTTGATGCCTTTGTTTGCTATGATTCAAAAACTTAGTGATATACTACTTCCTCATCTTAAAACTCAAAATAAAAATGCTTAACTTCAACACTTTAAATGTGTGAGTCGTCAAAAAAGATTCTTCAAATTGGCATATCGCCTTTTTTGAAAGTTTGATTTTATCGTTCAATTTGAGTCCCATGAACTTAACCGTCCAAAGATTATTGGGTTACAGGCACAATAAATATGTATAATTATTTTATGCAGCCAAAGTATGAATCACGAACCATTCCATTGACAATTGGTATCGTACTAAGATTGTAACGAAATGTATATTAGAATTTTGGCTATGTAACTTTCTCTTTGCTGAACTTTTTTGATTGCTGACAAAGTTGTCAAGGAAGTTGAAATTGCGGAAGTTATGTGACAATTTTGTCGTAACACGCAGATTGTCCATTATTTACAACAGACTCAAAACAAGACCTACTCTTGTTACATTTCATTACGAACGTTAACAAAAAACCTGACAGTACCAACTTTTTTCATGGTTTTGAAAACTAGAGATCCCGCCACATAAGGTGGCAGTTGGAGGCGTCGCCACAGTCGCGTAATTCAGTGTTACCAGTAAACACGCCAAAACTAGCACTCACTGTGCCATACGGCTCGATACATTATAGGTTTCATTTGTAACGGTCTTTGGTTGCAGAGCTATAAACTCAAATAAAACAAATTAATATATCAAAGTCAAAATATGTTTATTAAACTATTTCAAACATGATTAATAATTAACGGGACTTATCCTTCTTATTATATATTACATATATTATGTGTTCCTTCACTCTGTCCGCAATAGACCGTTTAGTGTGTTCGACGTAGGATTTCCCACAGCTGCAATCAATCTTATACACACCCTTATATCTTATATCATGAGTATAAATCGCGAATCTCTTAAAACTATTATTTCAAACATGGCACTGAGCATTGTCTTTACATATTTTTTACCGAGGCTAGATCAGCGGAGACCCTAGCTTGGAGAAGAACTAACAAGAAACTCCGGAAATCAATTTATTATAATCACCCTTAACAAACATAAAAATTACAAAGAGTGGGCAAAAAACACAACGCTGGTAATACTAAATTTACCTTTCATACAAAATAACACGCAATGGCGGAAACGTCAAATTTAGTTCCAAGTTTGGCTACTGCCTCCTTATGTGGCAGGATCTCTATGTGGCACTTTAGAGTACCCGCCACATACGGTGGCAGTAGCCAAACTTGGAACTAAATTTGACGTTTCCGCCATTGCGTGTTATTTTGTATGAAAAGTAAATTTAGTATTACCAGCGTTGTGTTTTTTGCCCACTCTTTGTAATTTTTATGTTTGTTAAGGGTGATTATAATAAATTGATTTCCGGAGTTTCTTGTTAGTTCTTCTCCAAGCTAGGGTCTCCGCTGATCTAACCTCGGTAAAAAATATGTAAAGACAATGCTCAGTGCCATGTTTGAAATAATAGTTTTAAGAGATTCGCGATTTATACTCATGATATAAGATATAAGGGTGTGTATAAGATTGATTGCAGCTGTGGGAAATCCTATGTCGAACAGACTAAACGGTCTATTGCGGACAGAGTGAAGGAACACATAATATATGTAATATATAATAAGAAGGATAAGTCCCGTTAATTATTAATCATGTTTGAAATAGTATAATAAACATATTTTGACTTTGATATATTAATTTGTTTTATTTGAGTTTATAGCTCTGCAACCAAAGATCGTTACAAATGAAACCTATAATGTTTCGAGCCGTATGGCACAGTGAGTGCTAGTTTTGGCGTGTTTACTGGTAACACTGAATTACGCGACTGTGGCGACGCCTCCAACTGCCACCGTATGTGGCGCGATCTCTACACACTTTTTATAATTTAAATCAATCTCGACAATAGTATTAATGACACGTACAATTTGTCTCTGCTCGTTTCAGTTGATTTTCATACTTATTATTATATTCATTAGGTTAGTTTTATACGAAGTTAACAAAGGTCAGATGCAGTTAATATTGTTTACTAATTTGATTTTAATTATATTTTCTAATGACTGAAGTTTTATGTATATTATGATTCGATTAAATATCGTATTAATTTATTTTTTTCACAATTTGATAGAATATAAATAAAGTAAATTGTTGGTTTTAATTTGGTGTTTAACTAGACTTTAAAGTAATTTAAATTGTTCTTGCCAAGACCATTTTAATTCTATTATTATCAGGCTGTCAGAACAGTTTTTAGTATTTTGTAAATTACGTTTGTACACAACGATTCATAATATAAATAAAACACATTAAACTTGTAATGATGTGGACTGCTATTTGATTATACAATTAGTTAAGACAAATTTTAATTTATTTTAGCACTAGTCAGTTGACTATCATATATTTTTATAACTTTCATTTTACTTTAGTAAAATAATGTTTTAACGATGTCTTTGTTAAGAATTAATTATTAAGTTTAGTTGTTCTAAGTTACTATCAAAATATTATTGAACTTCTAACGTTTTCTGAAAAGACCATATACCTAGTTATATTTAAAATGAATCACATACGTACATATACCTGTACCAAGGAACAGAAGTGTCACTAAGTTGAGGGTTATATGTAAAAAAACATTACATACCAAAAATAACTCTACCTTCTGCCCTAAATGTCAGACAAAATAAATAACTATAAAATCGATTCATTTATTTCATCTAAAAATTCTTATCCAGGCATCTATGCATTACGACATTAATATAATGAATTAACGGGTGTATGTACCCATTTTTATTAAGTACGTTTTCTATGTTGGAATCAAATACACTTAAATTACTAACAAATTAATTATGTTTTTCAAGCTGCCTTTGTATTTTTATTATCCGAAAATACGTAAAGGATAATAAAGGACCAGAAAATATGATTTCTATGTATTTAGTGTAAAATTATTTTTTTTGTACCGGGTTTTGAAGAAGCAAAAAAGAATTTAAATGTTTCCCTCCAATGTTTCAATTGTTTTAAATTAGGCGTTTCAAATTATTGTATGTAATAAACTATTTCAATTGTATTAGCCCCAACATTATTGAATAACCATTAGGAATCTAATTCTGTATTTCGTTATATTTGGTGTGTAAAGGTTATTATATTTTTACTGTTGAGTTTAATAAAAAGACTCTTCTATATTTACTTACATAATAATATGACAGATAATGACGTAACTGCTGACATTGACAGCTAGTTACTACATAAACTATACTTATAAATAAATAAAAATTACTTACAGAAGAGTCAACTTCTATAATTCCATATATGACCTGTTAACTTGTATTGGCAAAGCTTCAAATAATGTTATAAAGTTGCATAAGTTATCAGTGTATTATATTTAATGGTTAGTCTGATTAACTTGAATTAAAATTATTGAAGTTCATTCGTTTAGTTTGTACATTATGAATGTTAACAATTTTACAGTATAAGAAAATAAACATGGTAAAAAGTTGCTTTTGTTTCATTTTTACATCCTACTATCATAAGGAAATAACCATTGAATATTGCTTGATGTTAAATTGAGTTCTTAATAGGAACGTTTTGCAATGCGTGATCTTGGACTACCCTGCAAGGGCTTAAGTTCTTGTAGATGAATATTATATTAAATAATATTATCTAACATCGTATCTATGACTTATTATGTAGTATGTTTTTGTAATAGTACTCAAATCTATCTGGAGTTAGTTTGCACTCTCTCAACTAATGCGTTTGGGTTTATAGTATATTCGCATTAAGAAAATAGTGACGTCATCGTGTACCCACGATTTGACCAATGAGACGTGACAACGGTTGTCTGCATTAGTCAATGTGAATTGTTTTCTCATTAACTAACGTCTCATTGGTCAGTTTAACCTCTATATATAATGACGTCACTATTTACTTAACGCGAATAGACTATAGACATATTGTATTTGCATTTCTGTGTAATATATTAAACAGTAAAATAAAAAGTACGTATTTGTTATGTTCAGAATTCATTTTATTATCATACATGGTTTAACTAAAACATACGGCAGTATCATTTGTAGTTGGAGTTTTGAATAAACTCTTATGTTTTACTATTTACTCAAATATTGAACTACTTTTACCCAAAAATATCTGTTTCAACAATCCTAGTACATATTGTATCAGTAGACAGCTTTCCTGAACAAATCTTTATTATATTAATACACACACTTGTCAATTACAAACCTATGTACTAGCAGAACTTACAATAAGTGACCTTCCATAAATGTCTTATATCAATTATGTTTGAGGCGTATTATGATGAGCATGGGTTCCCATCCTTGACGGATCCTGGCTAGGGTAGTGCAGTGGTGGTGGACCTCCTGGGGGCGGCATTGGAGGACCCGGGGGCCAACCCCACGGTCCAGCTGGTCCATAATGATGAAGGTTGAAGAAGTCATTCGGCCGGTTCGGTGGTGGTGGACCCATTTGTGGTGGGAATGGGTGTAGGAATGGTGGCGGAGGCGGCAAGCTGCCTGGTAGACCTGGCACTGGAGGTAATTCTGGTGGAGCTTCGCTCTTTTCAAGTGGAATTTGACGGCCTTGGGATTTTCCCCATTTTATTGAAAGTCGCTTTTCTCCAATGACCAGACGGTTGAAGGTCTTCTCTGCTGCAAATTCAGCTTCATCTCTGGTTGCGTATTGTACAAATGCGCACTGTGCTCTTGGTACTAATGTTAAGGACCTGGAAATATAAAATATTTATTTGTAAATGTCTATTTTATTAATGTTTGATTAGCTTAATTTGAACATTTTTATAAACATGTATTGAACAAATATTTCTCCTCCATTTACAGGATAGAGCTTTATGAGTATGAAATATAATAAATAAGTGGACAATATATGGTTAATTTCTAAAACACATATCTTTGACATGGAGGGATGACATTGAAAAATATTGTGAGGAAACCTCAATATTACTTACTACTAGTGGAAAAAAGAGCAACAATCAGTACCATTACACAATACCAACTGTTACATTGAACTGCTTCTTAGAATAGTCAAGAGAGCAGCTTATTGCATCATTACTTTTCTAAATCTCAGCCCTCAATGGGAATCAAGGAAAAAATTATTGATATCAACTTACTTGATTTCACCATATAAGTTGAAATGTCCCTTCAACTCTTCTTCATTGATGTTGTCTGGTAGGTTTCCAATGTACAAAGTGGTCACAGTTTTGTCTTCTGGAGGTGGTAGCGCAGGCATGGCTGCAGCTCTGCGCATCAGTTTCTCTGCTACTGGATCATTGACACCATAGTACCTGTGAAAAATAGTAAAATAATAAGTAGGTTAATAAAGGTAACTTTATTATATAAAAACATATGCGATAAGTCCCGTTAGTTATTAATCATGAAAAATAGTATGATATAGTACATGATTTTCAAAATGTATTGATTGTTGAGGCATGTATATGCAAGTCAGTTAATATACTGGTTACTTTGGTTAACTAACTACCTGGTAGACGTGGATATCACCATTTGTGAAGCATATCAGTTATATGACAGATGATATTGTTGTGAAGCATATCTAACTCTTTAATTAGTAAATAAATGGTACTAAAACTGAGGAAATCATAACAAATCTTGGATATATACCTTGCAACTTGTAAAAGTGGGTTTTAAGTAACAACAGGTTTCAAAATTTGATCCAACTCATACAATGTTTTAAAAAGCCTTTCTTCATGACCATAAAAGGTTTAAATTAAAACATGTAAACTTACCTATCCTTTATGTTCTGATCAGCTAATGGGTCATCAGGATCTGTAGGCTTCTCATGCCGGTAAGGACACTCTTCACCTCTTCTGCACTCTCCTTTGACCCAAAATGAGCACACATGAGGCCTGTTCCTCTTATAGTAGGGTGCAGTTCTAGCCAAACGAAGCAATAGATCATTGGAACCTTTCGCCTTCAAAGCGGGATTCAGTGGCTGGCTAGGATCTTGATTTGCAGTTTGGTTCTCAAGATTTTGAATGTAATATTCTTTATTCACTTCATTTCTAGGTAAATCATCTTGGATTTTGAGTGCTGCATCACGAACTTGAATAGGAAGTCCATATTCAAGGTCTAAGAGGCATGTTTGACACACATTCTTCAATTTTGCACATGTTTGGCAAATTTCCGTCTTCTTGAAACGCATCCTTGCTCCCGGGCACCAACGGAATACTGTGAATGGTCGCGCACATATTTTGCACTCTTTTCCATACCGTTCTTTTGTCTGAAAATACAAATTTTGTGTTAGATAAAGCCATATCACTAGAATGTTTATTCTTAATACATACTAATTTGGTACTTACCATACGAATGTAGGGATTATCACCTAAACATGTTTGACACAAGATGGGGAAGTCCTGAAACAACGAGAAGTTTATTATTACATGAGGAAACATAAAAAGAATACATTACAAAGATGAAAAATAGCACGAGAACTTACAGCATCTTCCCAGTTTTGTCGGTTATATGTATTGGTAGACTTGGAAACAGCCATGATCGGTTATATTCTTAAAATAAGATACTTAAAAACTCAAATACACTTATTTTATTGCAACTATTTCGCTTCAAACCTTTAAGATTTTAATAAATTTATGCCACTCGTGTTGTGGATGGCCAGTAAATTACGCCATGTTTATAAATTGACAACTGGTTGACACGCACGTCTCGCTGTCAGTCAAGCTAATATAATGCGCTTCTACAAGCTCTATCATTCCCTCTACGCTGCTACGAAAATGCAACGAAACATTTCAAAATTATTGCTACATTATTACTTATACACTAATTTCACTAATATTTTATTACATACATAAAATAAAATTCGCCATCTACTTATCCGTAGAAAGACGAATTTACCGCATAACCATCTTTTAACTTTTTCGGTAGTATAAAAAATAAAAAAGTCAGTGATGAGGTTATGTTTTGTTGCAGTGTTTACTAAAGAGAATTGGGAAAATTGAAAGAAAATACAAATAGATTTTTTACAGCGATACTTCTAATATTAAAATAATGTCTGTAACAACATTGGTAAGTTTCCCACGGTATATCAACAGTTTTAGTGAACTATTTGATACTAAATATAAATCTCCCGGTCATTTTCAGTATTACCTTTCTCTGAAGCGCGAAAATGCACATGAAGACTCTATCTGGTGTTGTGAATGGAGTCGTATAAAGAAAGAAAAACCTAATGCGAACGAAAATGATATAAACAATGAAAATTCCAGGTAAGATATATCTCAATTTAAACATAATTTTTGCTATGTACTTACTAAACAATTCAGACTCTGCTGGAGTATAAAGTGCCAGGAGTTCAACTATGCCTAGATTAATGGATGAGGCAAATTTCTCGCATGATGAAATGATAAAAGCAGCACATTTGGTTTACAACAATATTAATAATAAATAATGGTGAGAAAAGCGGCCTTTCCCTCGGGATAGGTAATAGCCAGTATCGATGCGGTTCAATACCTATCACGTTGGCTGCTGTCCATAACATACCTTCAAAATTTTAGAGATGAGCACTCAAGCATCTGACTACCTCACCACAATAAAAAGGGATTGTGTATACACAAGTTGTTAAGCGTATGTTATGTATGTATGTAAAAATAATACAATAGGAATGCTTTTAAATCTACTACATAGATAAGAAAGAACTAAACCAAAAACTCACCAAGGCACTAATATAAACCATTTTATCTCATTACAGAGATTCTAACGCTGACAGCCATGAAGACTACATAATAACAGGTGGGCTGGACGATGTGATAAAGGTGTGGGAACTGAATAATGGCAAGTTGGAAATAAAGCATCAACTAGAAGGACATTCCCTTGGAGTGATTTCTGTAGCAGTTAGTCCAGATGGGAGAAGTAAGTTTTTTTATCTTATTTTGGAAGAATATATATATACTTTTTGATTGGACAGAGCCTATAGAGATATATAATTATGCTTATGATTATACTATTATCACAGCTATTATGATTATGCTCAAAGTGTCCTTAGCTATTATAGAACATATAAGTATAGGAGAGATTTAAAGATGAATAGAAAGTGGTTTGTCAGATTGAAACAAATGGGAATTGGTGATCTCTGTATATTCCTCTTAAGGGAAACAGGTGTGATGTAGTATAAGTATGTCCATTAGTATTTCTATTTGGGCTGAGAAGTTGCTACCATTGAGGTTGTTACCCAATAGATTCTTTGGTTACTTCCTACATGGTGGTTAGAAAGTCTAGTTAGATTTTTGTCTAGGTCTTATATAGGTGTCTGTCTTGTTTTAAATGTATATAAATAATTCTATATTCTAATGTGATGTGAATGGTGAATGTATTTGATTATTTCACAGCCCTAGCAAGTAGTTCACAAGATTCCACCTTGATCTTATGGGACCTGCAAACAGGTGACAAATTGAAAACTATGGAAATGGGTCCCACAGACGTGTGGACCGTAGATTTCTCTCCGGATGGTAAACATGTCATATCTGGCAGTAATGGTGGAAGAATATTAATATTTAGTGTAGAAAGCGGCAAGGTGGAACAAACGTTGGACACAAGAGGAAAGTTTACGTTGAGTGTTGCTTATGTAAGTACGATGTACCTTTTTTGACTATGTATTTTAGAGTACTCAGAGGGGCTGGCAGATATAAACATACATGCATATACATTCACGTCCTTTATTCCCTTTTTGGGTGGACAGAATCTCAATCTCAGACAGAATCTCAAAGATTTAGAATCTCCTCAGTCACTTTATAACATAAATATGGGTGTTGTGATGTCAGATGGAACATTGCTGTGACAGGTTGCTAGCCCATCTCTCAATTGATTCCATTTACCCATAGTCTCTTAATCGCCTCCTACATAGCATTCTTGGTACTTCCCAGGCTAGCAGGGGAGTAAACCCGTTTAGATTAAACATTTTTATGAATTTTGCTTCATGACCTCATAAAACTTGGTGGTTACCACGAACCAAATATAAAGAAGACCCGGCGTAAGGAGCGGTCCCCATTATGCAGTGTGAAGTCTAAATGGCGTGTTTTAGTTGGTGCGGAGTCTAAAAATGTGAAGTAGAAAGAAGATACCTGATTTGATTTTCCGATGCCGTGTTTTGATTGGTTGTAATATCTCCCCTCCATCTCGCGTACCTCGTTTCACCCCGCGTAATGCCACGCTTGTTTCCAAACAAATATTGCGTAAGGCCCACTCTTAGTAATTACTCCATGGTGGTTACAGATATTTTAATAGATAATAGTCTAACCATCTACCATTATATACTATAATAAATCATCCATTAATTTTAGTAATGGGAAGGCTCCCGGCGAGGACGGAATCACCTCTGAGCTTCTCAGGGCGGGAGGATCTCCGCTCCTGGAGAGGCTCAAGGATTTGTTTAATTCCGTCATGGCCAATGGGACTACTCCGAAGGCGTGGAGTGGGAGCGTAGTGGCCTTGTTTTTCAAAAGGGGAGACAAGGCCCTACTGAAGAATTATAGACCAATCGCGCTCCTAAGCCACGTCTACAAGTTGTTCTCGAGAGTGCTCACAAATCGTCTGGCCTCAAGATTTGACGCCTTCCAGCCGCCGGAGCAGGCCGGATTTCGAAAAGGCTATAGTACCGTAGACCACATTCACACGGTGCGGCAGGTTATACAGAAGTCCCATGAGTATAACCGGCCGCTGTGCCTTGCCTTCGTGGATTACGAGAAGGCCTTCGACTCGGTCGAGATCTGGGCTGTTTTGGAATCGCTGCAGCGATGCCAGGTCGATTGGCGATATGTGCAGGTGCTGAAGAGCCTATATAGTATGGCAACGATATCTGTTCAAGTCCAAAACCAAAAGACGAGTCCTATACAGTTGCTCAGAGGAGTGAGACAGGGGGATGTTATCTCCCCAAAACTGTTCTCAAACGCACTGGAGGACCTCTTCAAAACTCTGGATTGGACTGGGATGGGTATCAATGTCAATGGCAGATACCTCACGCACCTTCGCTTCGCTGATGACATTGTCTTGATGGCGGAGTCGCTGCAGGATCTGCAGGAAATGCTGCACAGTCTGAACGCTGCCTCACGGTCGGTCGGTCTCCGGATGAACTTGGACAAGACTAAGGTCATGTTCAATGAACTTGTGGTCCCGGAGCCGATTGCGATCAATGGAGAGGCGCTCGAAACTGTCCAGGAATATGTCTACCTGGGACAAGTATTGCAGTTGGGTAGGGACAGTTTCGAGCGGGAGATTTCCAGAAGAGTGCAGCTGGGCTGGGCAGCATTTGGGAAGTTGCGTCACATTTTCTCGTCGCCACTACCGCAGTGCCTGAAAACCAGGGTTTTTAACCAGTGTGTCCTACCCGTAATGACATACGGATCCGAGACGTGGAACATGACAGTCGGGCTAGCCCACCGACTACATGTCGCTCAGCGAGCAATGGAGCGTTCAATGCTGGGTATCTCGTTAAGGGACAGAGTTCGGAACGAGATTATCCGGCAAAGAACCAAAGTGATAGACATAGTCTATCGCTGTTGTAAACTGAAGTGGCAGTGGGCCGGCCACGTCTGTCGTAGAACCGACGACCGCTGGAGTAAAGCGGTTCTTGAGTGGAGGCCACGTCTCGGCAAACGTAGTGTAGGACGCCCCCCTGCCAGGTGGACCGATGACCTCAAGAGGGTTGCTGGTAGTGGCTGGATGAGGGCCACGAGAGATCGTCTTTTGTGGCGTACCCTTGGGGAGGCCTACGTCCAGCAGTGGACTGATACAGGCTGATTGATTGATTGATAATTTCAGAGTCCAGATGGTAAGTACATAGCGAGTGGAGCGTTGGATGGTATCATAAACATATTTGACGTAGCGCAAGGAAAGTTGGTTCACACTTTAGAAGGTCACGCGATGCCCATCAGGAGTCTGTGCTTCTCACCAGACTCTCAGTTGTTGCTCACTGCCTCTGATGATGGACACATGAAGTTGTATGACGTGTAAGTATAATTACAATATTATTTATTCCATATTCTAAAAAATTACCTAGCCTCTTTGTATGTTTAAGACTAGTGTTAAGGATATTTTTGAAATGTTTTAGAATCCTTTACGCATATAGTCACATAAATACATGCATCATATGTATAATCAACGAAAAGCTTGGCAACCAGAAGAAAAGCTTTATTATTAACTCTATATTTCCCAGGATTTGAACCTGGAACTTATAAATATTTGTTCAAGTATATAACCGATTGGACCACAGCAATTGTAGTACTAATAAACTAAAGCTATCATATAATGATTGATGGTGACAATTTTAACAAGAAACATCATAAATACAAAAATTTACACCAGAATATAGCTAAACGCACAGCAAAGGTTAGGATTGGGTTGGGACTGTATTATTTTGGTGTACGATAAAAATTTTTTAGTGAGCTTTTTCGTATTACTCTATGTTCGTTTAAATACTACCCTTTTAACAATAACGTTAGGTGACGTTAGGAGTACCTATAACCGCCAAGAGTGTATGAGAAGATGTATGAATGTGAATGAAGCGAAAGTGGTCTGTCAGGATCAGGACAAATGGGGATCCGTGATCTCTGCCTACCCCTCTACAGGGCGTGATGTGTATGTATGTAACAATAACACGTAACACCATTTCACAGAGTCCACGCCAATTTAGCCGGGACGCTATCAGGGCACGCCTCGTGGGTGCTTTCAGTGGCGTTCTCGCCAGATGGCAAGCGCTTCGTGTCAGGAAGCTCTGACAGGACTGTCAGGGTGTGGGACTTGGAGACCATGCAATGCCAGAATGTGTTCAAGGAGCATAGTGATCAGGTGAGATACTGTTACCGTACTTAATTTCTGCTAAGCTATGTATTAACTTAGCAGAAATTAAGTACGTAAATGTCAAAGATCAAAGCTCAAAGATGCACTAGCTACCCGTTACTATGATAGTTCACACCTCAGAATACCTCGAAGAGATCTATTTTCAACTATTATGAATAAACAGTTATGAGTATATTAATTTAGAATTATTAAATAATTGGACTTGTGTTTTTGCTATTCGTATTTATTATAGCAGGAAATATACGCTGGGCAGTACAGCCAGAATACAGCCTGTGTCGCTTGGTGGTGACGTGGTAACTGTCTGATGATAACTAGATTGCTCTCAGATTTGTTTTTCAAGCTCTTACTGTATTCAAACGTTATGGAAGGTTAATAACTGTAAGTGAAGCAAGAGATATATGTCAGGATCGTTCCAGGAGGTGATGCATAGTCTCTGCCTATCCCGTTAGGGAAGTGGAGGCGTGAGTATATTAATGTATGTTATAGTTTAATAAGATAAACTGTTTGTTGCAGGTGTGGGGAGTGAAATTCAATGCAGATAGTAATAAGATTGTGTCAGTTTCGGAAGACAAGAATCTGAATATCTACGACTGTCCTTTATAAGTGAAAATCGAATTAAGTTTCCAAATAAATTATTTAAGAACAAAAACCTTCTTTCATTTTTTTATATGTAGTTTTGGTAATTCGACGTATGACGAGTAAATAGGCGACATACTGAAAAAGGTGACGTTAGATGTTTATATAGCCCCCGAGTATGTATGAGGAGGTATATGAAAGGTAATGAAGCTAAAGTGGTTTGCCAAAATCGGGAAAAATGTGTATTATACCTCTATAAAATGTTATACCTCTGTACGGAGATAAACATGATTCAAGTGTGTATTTTTGGGTGTCAGTCACTAATTATTAAATAACTATTTTTTTGTTGTAAGTACCTATGTTTCCAAATGTGACTCTCTTCGTAATATAACATACAATTACGACTTACTTCTCGACATGGGAAAAAAATAATATATTATGTATATAAACATGTGTAAACAGAGGCTTGAGTACCCATCTCAGAAATATCGATGCCCTAATATAAGCCCATGTTTCACTAGATAGACAGCACCCAACGTAATAGCTAGTGAACCGTTTCGCCATATAGTAGGCAAATTTTCTCACGATCTTTCCCTCCCATTAGCGATTGTAAATGATGTACGTAAATGAATAACACATTTTTAAATTTCATTCATGAGTTCAAGACTCAATAGGGATTCGAACCTAGGATCTCTAATTAGAACAGAGGTTTTGCCCACTAGGCTACAGCCACTTATATTAATATGACGCCCTTTATTTTTCCACAGTACACATATCTATATCTGTCTTCCAAATTACATATACTAATTTTTCTCTTGTATTACTCCCTAACATATCGCACAAAGCACGTATTTACAATACTATATTTCGGTAAGGTGACTACAGGTATCTAATCAACCTAACAAAATACCTAGGAGGATGAAGAAAGTTACCTAGCTGGTTACAATCTATGGTACATTTATTGAAAGAAAATAAAGTCAAACATTTCTTGAAAGGAGCTTTGTACAAATTGAATAGGAAGCAGATTTCTCTTGGGACCCGCCGTGTAATTCTCGGGAATTAATCCCTAACCAATTTGAATGGAGACATCGAAGGAAAATATTTTCTTCGATATTTCTGGGTAACTCTGTCTGTTACAATATAAGAGTAAAAATGAGGTTAAAATACAAGCATACTGATGTTCTTTGGTGAATCCTGAACACCGCAAGGGTCGAAAATCACTCTTGGTACTTACTTACTTGGCAATAGCTGCACATAAAATAGAGTTAGAGATTTCCTTTCCTCCCAATTTTCGACATCAAAGAGCTAAAACCAGCGTTTAATACATACATATTCACGCATCAACTTTCACTGAAAATATCGATTGGTAACTAATCCCTGTTAGCGACAATTGCAATAAACATCAAACGCATTCGCACATTCTGCATAGATACTATATAAAATTTAGTTGACTTGATGACAAGGAAAATTACTACGAAATGTACTGGGTACCGTCACCATTACAATTACCTATGCATAAACTTTATTATCTATATACAACATCAGCCTCAAGCTAACTAAATGTATTCTGGAACCTATCCACCTTTACGGGATTGATAGGGGAAGTCTATTGATAGATAAGTATATATGCATGCCATTTACAACAGCATGACAGTTATGTCTATAAACGCTAGTTTCTGTCGGACGGACGTATCATTGACGTAATCACGTCGGCTTCCATTGAATGAGATGAAATCACTCTGCGTCAGTATGAATTATTCAGCGGCCGACGGTCGGCCCAACCCCACCCACTCTGCAACTTTGTTGTGGACGGACGCTTAAATGGATATCGAATTCAATAAAGAGCCGGATGAAATCTCTTTGTAGCTGCACCATTCAATGGGAATGGTTAAAGCTGCATTGGCAATATTTGTGTCCAGTGATGAAACATATAAAACAAAATAGTTCAACATTTAGGCCATTAATAAAGCGGTTGTCTATTATCACGGAAGCCAGCTATTGTCTAATACTTCTCGTCCTCTACATGATCAATATTCCAAATAATGTTTGTAAAGAGTTGTAGATGATTTGTGTAGGTTGGTTGTTCACGTTCTGTTTATTTGTGTTTTCCTAATAGGTTTCGCATGAACAACAAAATAGTTTTTTATAAAAAGAATTTTTATTTAAATAAATACATAGCAGCTATTTACATTGTGTGTGGGGGGGGGTCTCAGTGGTGGTAGGAGATGGCGGGCGACTGGAAGGAGACGTGGCCGAGGTTCTGCGAGTAGGCGTGCGGCTGCGGGGCGGCGGAGTAGGCCACCGGCGCGTACGCCACCTTGGCCACTGGGGCGTAGGCCACCTTGGCCACTGGGGCGTAGGCCACCTTGGCCACTGGGGCGTAGGCCACCTTGGCCACGGGGGCAGGCGTGGGGTGGCCCTCGTAGGCGACCTGCGCGCTGAAGCCGTGCTCCTTGTCGGCGGAGTAGTGCACCACGCGGCGCACGCCGTCCGGCTGCAGCAGCGAGTAGGAGCCCTGCACGCGGTGCCCCTGGCGCTGCTCCTGCTGCTGCTTCACGTCGCCCGTGTGCTCGTCGTGCACCGAGTACTGGAACTCGTAGTGCGCGGGCGCCTCGTGCTCCGCCACCAGCACTCCAGCCGGCAGCGCGCACGCGCAACCCACCAGGGCCATGCACATCAATACCAACTGCAAATATACAGACTATTAGTACTGCATAAAAGATGGATATAGAGGGGTAAAGCTCTTTAAGCTCTTAAAGGACAATCAATTTAAAGAACATTTACAAACAATATAAATTGGAAGATAACTCATTAGCCAATGTAACCATCTGACTAACCTAACCTGAACTTCTGCTATTTGTGATAGTCTGAGATTTGTGTAGGTTATCATCGTTAGCAATACAAAGAAAGGAGAGATATAGTTATGAAAAACCCGCGATTCCTCGAATATTTACAATCCTTACAACTGAAAGCTCTACTTAATTACAAGTAAACAAATGCAGTGGCAGCTCACCTTAGCTGCCATTGTGTCTGGGTGAGTTCTCTGAGTCAACTGTGCCAAGTGGCTGTGGCGGTGCCGTTATATAGGTAGAGGCGCTTTCGGCGACATGGGCGCTCGGGGGCTTTCGTGCAACCACCACTGTCGCCCGTTCAGAAGAGTTTAAGGTCACTAACACCACATGTCAAAAGGAATCACAGTTCACATATGTAGATATCTAATCTGTACCGTACTATCTGGGAGCAAGGATTATGATTTTCTATCGTTTGAGTCTATTAGGGATGTAAGAACAACATTATATATTACCCGGGACAAATAAGCGAATTAATTGATATATTTATATCTTATATATTATACTTCGTTATGCATTAACTGACTGAAATAACTGAAGCATCCGATGGGGCAGAGTATACTTTCAAGATCTTTCCTGCGAAAATGAAAGCGATGTGTAAGTAAATTAGACACATTAACATACTGATTTATAATGGTCCACATCCTATTTTCATTACAGGCAATCTTTGAATATATTTCGAATGCATAGACTACTTAATCCTTTCACTGCAACAGTGACATGCTTTTTGCAACAATTGTTTGCATAATAGAACTATGTGTTCTAATTGTGTCCACTATCTGTTAACTGTCTAACATTGAAAGAGTGGACATAATCTCATAGCTTAAAACCTATCAGTAACTTTAAATAAATATAGACACATATATTCTTAGAAACATAACATCCATAAAAGCAGCTCTTAGAAAAGTGGCAAACCGCTTAGAGAATAGAAATAATTAGACTAGGATTAGTTTAAAACTTAGCTTTGCGAATGCGTAAGTCAATTCCATGGACATACGTACTGTATAAATTTTGACTTCTAGTTAGCACTACTTATAACCCAGTGTACTTTTGTCGTGAATATAAAATTTTGTTCTTCAAATCCACTGTACAAATTCATCGATATACTCCAATCAGCATTAAACAGTATCTAGGCTATTGGTTACTTTAATATCATGTTGATCAGGGATTTAAATGGAATATAACCAGCTCCCTTCCAACTAGCTCGTAAATATAAGAGTATTCGATTAATTGGGTATGTAAGTGAAATGATAAAAATCGGAGTAAATACTCTTTAAGGATGTTTAAAGATGACTACACGCACTTGACCCCCTTATTCGCTTCCATAAATTGAGATTTTATGAAGCTGTTAACATTGCAAACAGATAAAAGAGCAAGTGAATTCCAAATTGAGTAAATCGTTTGTAAGTATCCGGTAAAGTGGCTTAAATGTCAAATTTTAAGTTGTACTTGTAAACGTATACTTACGTACTATTATGAGTTTTCTTCTGGACATATCTTTGATACTAATATTTAGTCAATATTCTTTCGTAAAATCATGGTGTTTGATAAGAAACTAATATGGAATATAAGCTATATAGTTAACGTTCAATGTCTATAATTTCTTTAATCCCTTAGCCTAAGAGATGACGATAAAATGAGTTAAATGGTCTTTAAAGATCTTTCATTGGTTAAGAGTCGTAAGCGTATATATTTACATACATATATCAAATACGTATAGGTTTTTAGCTTCAATTTCAACTTCGTATGGATAAAATTATAGACGTGTTTTACACAAACACACATGACAACATCACTGACAAGATAAGCTAATCATTAATTCACGAATGCAGTGGGTAGATGCTTGTCTATTTGTAACAGTGCAGTAATCCTATTTGATTGCCACTGGTATACATACATACTTTATACTTGTACGTGTTATAAATTTTATTAAAGTAATTTAATTATGTATTTTGATTTGATTCTTAATATTCTTATTCTTCTCTTTTTCTAATTAATGGATAATTCAGAAATGGTAATTCAGTTACGTGTAGGGATTTCAGTAGAATTATGTCTACCGGCTCTTGTTCCCACACAGATTGGTAGGCGTTCATCAAATAGATTATGTTTACTTATAGTAATGGTAGTATAATTAAAATGGTAGTATACTTAAAAATCGCTAGAATGAAAAACGGATTAATAACATTCAACAGTAACTTCATGTTTCCGCTACCACGCAAACTAACAATTACATTGCACTCATTATTTTTATTTAATTCTTATAATGTACATATAATGTATGTCTAATTGTGACGTTGACTGTACCTTGTTTGTTTTAAAAAAATATACGAAACAAAATTTGTACCAATAAAACACAGAACGAATTGTTAACTTAACTTTTATTCTATTGTATACTTTATGGTTACTTATAAGGACACTTAAGAGTTTAGTTATTGACTTCTGATCTTTGTTAATTTGTCTCTAATGCTTTGTTAGTTATTTTTAAAATAATGACCTATTGGTTTCACTCTAGAATATGACATAATGATGATGAAAACAATGCAATACAAAATTACATATAACAAAAATTACCTCTTAACTCGACATTAACTTAACACCAATGTTACCTATATTTAAGTAATAGCATAGCTAGTGTAAGCATGTATATAACCACCATATGTTCAAAATCCCCTCATATAGCTACAATACGACTTATTGTAACAAGTTGCACTTACGAAAGCTTATCTGGAATAATACGAGCGTAATTGCTTATTAAATTTGACCAGACAACTTTTCTTTTTGCATTCCAGCCGGTCTAGCAAGAGCCGTGACTCAGAACAGTTTGGTGAGGTTCAGAGGTCTTGTGAAAGCGGTCGGCGGGGTTTGAAGAAATTAAAAGTGGTCCAGTACGCTGACCGTGGCCTTCACCTCAATATATTGGGCTTTATTACTGAGAATAAATCATTATGGACCGTTTTATGTCACTTACGGTTTAATTGTGGTAACATTATTGAATGAACGTGTGAGAATGCTAATACAAATCTCACGATTAATGTTTTAAGTAGTTGGAAGCTTGAACTTACAGTATTGCTATTGGAGATCGTTGCTATAGTGTAAGGCTGTACTTTTATATGATTGGGTCTGGGCAGGGCAATTATAAAACTTTTGGAATACACATAGATGAGATACACATGTCATAAACAATTTTTAAGTCTCGAAAGTCTCTTATATATGAATGCGAAATGTTACTCTCGGCCTGAGCTCTCGGCATTATTTAATATGACTGTTTATTTAAATTACATTTAATGTCGGGCTTATGATAGAATCAATATGTAATCCTGATAACAAGTAACTATGCTACCTTATTGCGGAGATTAATAAGAGACCATTTAAGTACTACTAATTCCTTAGTAGTATCGTACGGCACATTGGACGTATATCATATACTAATAATACGTTACATATTTTTAATGTGCGAAAAAAACTGGTAATACAATAATATAGTCCAAGATATAAGATACTCGAATAATATGTGACAGAGATGTAGAATCTCGTCCTTTCATCGGTTGGAGACTTAATTAATTTCAAGCTTTAAGTATAAGGCTACAAAATCATAAATATGGACCATTGGTCATAAGTTGTTAGCCCGTCACCCCGTAGATTCATTTTACCCCTAGTCCTTTATTTGTCTCCAACAACGTGTCGGAAAGACGGCAATCCGTTAGCGTTCTATTTATATCCCAACTAGCAGACGACATTGGAAGATCATTATAATTATAACAAAGATTTAAAAAGGCATTACCTACTTAAAGTACATAGTTTATAAATTATTAGGTACAGACCATCTCAGTAAGTTCCGCAACATATTATGAGCATGGGCTTTTTCACAGCGACAATGTATAACATAAAAGTAAAATATGAAGTGACTAAGATGGAAAAGGGCATGTTTTGATGGTTTGTACATTTTATGCGGATAAATTATAGTAGATTGACGAAAGGAATACATGTAGGTGAAGTGGAAGAGCGGTTACGTAGGAGCCGGCCTAATAGGACATATGACTATCAGATAGACGCCATTATGAAAAAGGATAACATTAGAAGTACTTTTAACTTCCGAGTGTGTATGAGGACGTATATGAGTATCAATGAAGAGAAAGTTGTTGTCAGGACCGGGACAAATGGGGATCCGTGATATCTGCATACCCCTCTACAGGGAAGCAGGCGTGATGTATATGTATGTATGTATAAAAATTCTCGTTAATTTTTGTTAATGTTATATAGGTGTCAAATAAATCCCTGTCTTTTTAGTTTATTCGCTGTCCTATAAAAAAAAACTCAATTTTATTTTCAAATACCTACACGATCTACCGATGATCTGCGAAGAAGTCTGTTTGACTTTGGGATCCTATCAAGTACGAATGCCCCTTCAGCGAAGCAATGAAATATAAGGGATTGGTTATGAGGCGACACATTAAGGTAAAAGTAAACTGGTTAAAGATTTATTTTATACATTTCACAATCAAACGATTGTCATCAATCAGTATCATAGAGTTATCGTTGCAAATAAAATTTCCTGAAAGTAGGCGTTTGTTTGATAAGCATTTCGCTATAATATATGAATGAAGTTCAGAATGGGTAAAAACCTGCTCTCACAAGAAAGGCTCTTACGGAGGCATTGTTTCAATTAGTCAAGTCCAGTATTGTGTAATCTGTCGATCCAGTTTTGGACAGCCGGGGGCACTCGACGCCTGGGTAGTTACCCAAGGTTCAGCGCCGACTACTATAAAAGCATTTCGGTGCCCAAAGAAATCACATTCAGAGTTCATATCTCCGGTGATTAACACTTAATTAACATGGCAGCTAAAGTAAGTTTAAACTCGTACTAATACGTTTTGGTATATCTACTCAGGGTTTAAATCAATTTGAACACCTAGATTTCATTCAGAAGTTATTTTTATATTTATTATTTTTTTAATAGTAGGTACAGTTCATAAATAATAACACCAAAAATATGTTAATCAAATGTTTTCATTTCAAATACGTAAATATTGGCTTATAATATCTCGTCTGTGTTTATAAATGTTCTTTAAATTGATTGTCCTTTATGAGCTTAAAGTGAAGATGTACCTCTCTATATCCATCTTTTAAACAGTACTAATATGACTTTATATTTCCAGTTCGCATTGATGTGCATGGCCCTGGTGGGTTGCGCGTGCGCGCTGCCGGCTGGAGTGCTGGTGGCGGAGCACGAGGCGCCCGCGCACTACGAGTTCCAGTACTCGGTGCACGACGAGCACACGGGCGACGTGAAGCAGCAGCAGGAGCAGCGCCAGGGGCACCGCGTGCAGGGCTCCTACTCGCTGCTGCAGCCGGACGGCGTGCGCCGCGTGGTGCACTACTCCGCCGACAAGGAGCACGGCTTCAGCGCGCAGGTCGCCTACGAGGGCCACCCCACGCCTGCCCCCGTGGCCAAGGTGGCCTACGCCCCAGTGGCCAAGGTGGCCTACGCCCCAGTGGCCAAGGTGGCGTACGCGCCGGTGGCCTACTCCGCCGCCCCGCAGCCGCACGCCTACTCGCAGAACCTCGGCCACGTCTCCTTCCAGTCGCCCGCCATCTCCTACCACCACTGAGACACCCCCCCCCCCCCCACACACACACACACAATGTAAATAGCTGCTATGTATTTATTTAAATAAAAATAAATTGTTTATAAATTAGTTTTCTTCTTTTATTGACTAGATTATAATATACCGCTCGAAAATAATGTAAGCTTTTAAAGCGTAGAAGTTTGGTCCATGGAACTCCGTAAAAATTTAGTCTACCATGGCGTCTAAACTCATTAATATTGTTTAGTGTCTGTAAGTCAATAAACACTGATCCGAAATTAAGGTTTAGAAGTCTAAATTCAGTTCATGAAGAAGCTTTCCGTCACAATAGCTATATTGTTTCTTGGGATCAAAAGCGTTAGAAATATTGATGTCGGTACTTTAATCGCTTTTCACCTCAATTTCGTAAGAACACACGCTGGACACATTTTCCATGTAGATAGTTACATATTTATAGTCTTCACACATTATACTAGCAATAACGCACACTGCGTACATTCTCCACATACTCCTGTATCTAAAAAGGCAGAAACTTGTTCGTATTATTGTTTCCCGCTGGGGAAGCGCGTAATTGTGTGAAGTGGCGTCAAAATGTTCGTATCGGATATCAAAACGGCCGGAATGAAGTTAGCGCGAGGTGTTGGGGTGGCCAATTGGATTACCCGCCACTATGGTGCAAGGTCTCTAGTTACCCATCACGTTCGAGGGTCCTGATGACGCCACTCCTGACACCCACTGCCTATTTGGCTCGTTAGTTGGACCCTCAGGCTCAAATGTTTATTGTGCAAGTTGGCGATGCATAATGTAATTTATTGTTAAAAGAATTACTATATAGCTACTATGTGTATGTATGTTATTTACACACCTAGGTAGCTAGGCGTATTTTCAATCGTTCAGTCTTATAAGAACTTCTTCTTGATCTACGGGATATTAATAATATGCTGTTTGTTAATTGATAGACTGACAATTTGACCTTTTTTACTACTCTTTAAAATGTTTTACTTTAACCCTGGTTAACAAAACAAATAAAATACTAGTTCTCTATATGTCCATACGGGTAGATAGGGTTGTGTTATTTCATTGTCATATTTAATTATGTAATTGTGGCGCGATGGCATAAAGATCAATTTTAGATTAAATTTTTTTGTGTAGGTAATGGTTTTCATTACAAAGACCACAAAAACTACGTATGTATATCGTCTGCAGACATTTCTTATTCATTGTTTCGAGTAACTTAACTTAGTGTGTGGATTAATAAATTTAATATCTATCATGTCTCTCTTTACTTTCTATCTATACAAACTTGTATATAAAGCTAATATACACCCCCATCTACAAGTCGAAAGCAACCTTTGATTGCAAGCAAATACAAACTGACAGTTACAGCGGCAACTGACAGCTCGAATGAGGAGTAAATGTGACCAGAATATTGATGAAGGGGTTTCTTCAAACGAAGCGATTATTTGATGACTTCACATAGTATTTGTCTGATGTAGGTAGTTTAGGCTTTATGAGAGATATTATACACCCGTTTCTGTTCATATTAAATAAAGATAGAGTGCGCTAACCTTGAGAACAATCTTAAATAATTTTAGAAAATAAATATAACAGGTTTTAAAAAGGGAAGTAAGCAAAGACTGCACATAACTACATCTCTGTTTTTGCTGAAATAGACATATTTTCACTTTCGGCTTGGATATCAGGATAGAAATACGTACGTATATTCCCATTTTTGAATTTTTATCAAACGACATTTGTGAACTGAACTTTGCAGACAATATTTTATTAACATTCTGATGAGAATAAAAGGAAATTATGACAATAAACACATATGATGATATAACAAAGGCTAATGACTAAAGGATAAAAATTTATGACAATAAAGGCATCGGTTAATGGATTCCATTGGTCAAATCTTCTAAGTCACCTCTAACGATTTTCAGGGCAGAAAGACAGCTAGTCATATTAGAGCTTTCCAAGTTTAGGCAGAATTATTGTTTCTTTCTAATCCATGCCTAGTATCAGTTTTAGTTTTTCCTAACATAATTGGTTACTATATATACCTGCTGATTAATTTTGTTGTATCATTCTTTCCAATAGGTATTTGTATTGAAAAGCACAAGATAATGGACATACCCAGCTAATAATGCAGTAAAACATCACAGGGAATATTTATTAGCGAAAATTGCACAAGCTTATCTAAGCAAGGGTTGGCTATAATCCCACTGTTATTATAATGTTGTAGCTATAATCAACGGCCGTTGTCATCACCCCTTTATTTTCTTACAAGTTGGTATTATACCGTATGTCATAGCTTTTTGTCGCCTCTTACGAATTGTTGTTTTATGGATTATGTTGAATTTAAGTTTGTAATCAGCGTGTATGAGACGCGATTTGCTTTTTGTTAGCAACGATGTTATTCTTTTACAAACATTGATTAGCTAGACAACTGAAAAAGATCTCTATCTGTCCGAACCTCTAACTAAAGGGTAGGTAACTATGAAGGTTAGGTTAGGAAGGTTAACTTATCTCATTCAGACATTTTTTTTAACCTATAAATTAATACAAATAGGCTGAAATCAATAACTATGGGATACGTTATGTCGCGCTGAGCCTACTGCAAGAAACAAACAAAATTAGCAAGAAATATTTGAATGATAAGATTGTGTGGCGATTTATCACTTTAGAAATTTCTTAGTCACCTCTCATGTCATACCAGGAAAAAAAATCTTTTTTTTTAAATTAGTCTAGCTATCAATAACCAAGTCCTACTAATAAATTTAAATTGTTACACGAGTCTGCAGCAACAACAATACTATTCTAGCTAAAGTAACTTATCTTAGTTGTTAATTAAGCTTACTTATCAGGTAAAAATTGTTTGTTTTGAGTGACCAAAGACCTATTACAAAAACCTTAGGTATTAGACACTAAATCTCAAAGCTTCCTTATCCATGTTAAATGTGGGTATCGAGTGACTGAAGACCTATCACAAAAAATTTCATGTTTGACACTCAACCTCTGACTAAAAGCGTTATACGCTAGTTACTGCATATGTAAGTATGTCTTTACTAGCTTCTATATCTTCAGTATCGCACTTTAGCAGATGCCATGGCAATGGTACTTCCCAAGTTTAGAATACAAAGTCGGGCAATGCGCTGGTATCGGAAGTGCAGGAGGGGGTGGCGAGCGGAAGCAATTAGGGAGTGCGCACGCGCGAATATCCTACTCTCTTCGCCACCACACAAATGGGTACTTTACTCTTATATTTATTTATTAACTACTCTTATATATATGTAATCGATCTTAGTTATAGGATGAGGTGTGAAGGTTGTTTGAAGAAAAAGAAAGATTTTAAATTATGCAAATAATTTGAGCATATGTCGAGTAAGCCTTTATATACGAATATATCGTTATTGGATACCCATTTTTATTGGTCTTGGCAAAACAGGTTCTTACAAACATATTGAATGTTTCCAAGCTATCTATTATGATAAATGTATCTGGCAAATTCACAGTGTTGCTAAAAACAACTCTAGTCTATCCTATTGGTAATACTAGAAAAAAAAAGCAAATATATAATACGGCGGTGATGTCAAAGACACATCAGGTACCAAGCAGTCTTACAACCCACAACAACCGTCATCACCAGTCTCCTTTCACAAATGCCGAGCAATATTCAAATAACGAGTAAAAGATTGCGCACTCTATACGTATCATATCTTCGTAAGAATATGTACCTTCACATTCGACACTTAATTTCTATTTAAACACCAAAAAAGGTAAAAATAACATACTAACATAACATATTAACAATGGCAGATATTTTAACAAAAATTTAATTATAACATTATCCTAAAATCTCAGATCATATCTATTTTTATAAACTACAAATAGTCTTAAAAGCGTATCTTAGGTATACGACACAATATATCTATGTTCTTATAACTTCTAAATAATCTCAAAAGTGTAAAGCACCCTTGCACCCCCACCCTAATAGTGGTATCTGGGCGCAGTGAGTCGTCGTCGCATTGTTGCGATGGATTTAATTGACAACGGCCCTTTGTACGCAATGTTGTTACTCTATTGCATCGACTCGGATACGGATTCGATACGTATCTTGCGATCCTAATCGCTATTGTAATTGTTTTCCTAGGAACAATCAGTTGGTACTTGTTAAAAGAAAATACATATAACAAATTGATAAAGAGGGTCTTCTATGGTTGTTTTGAAATTTTGTTTGTGCTTCTTATCCGTCTTATTAGTTGTAATCTGGTTATTTTAGTGACTATTTACTCTATATTTTATAAAAAATAAATGTCTTAATACATATAATATATCTCTAAATATATCATATAAAATTAATCAGCCTATACTAGTCCACAGCTGGACGTGGGTCTCCACAAGGATACTCGAGAACTGTTTTATTCAAACGGTCGTCGGTTCTGCGAGAGCCGTGGCCGGGCCACTGCTACATATATCTCTACATACATCTCGTATATCTCTTTATATAATTATCTCTTAATGTAATTAATCCCGTAAGGGAAGTAGAGGCATGAATAGACTATATGCATGTAAATAAAGCTAAATAGATAAATGATATTTGCTTGATAGACTTATAATATACTTATAGCCACATGACAGATGGTGTTCCGTATTCCAATGGACCTCCAATGGACAGATTTAGTCTATTGGCTATCTCGAGGATTGGCCATTTTACTTACTATGATAGCCATTTGTCACTTAGAGTGTTGCGGTATACAAAAGAGTGTTCTTTGTCATGGTCATAACCCACCGCAATTGCGGTGATATACAGGCAAACCGTGCAAGAAATAATGGTCCTAATGAGTACCTACACTACATACATATATGTACATTAACGTTCTTTAATCCCTTTCGAACAGAACTTCGGAGATATAATAGCTAGGTTGCTTTTTAGCATGAATAACGATGTCATAATGCAGCATTGGTGACAGGTTGTTAGCCTATCGCTCAATAGATTCTATTTACTCCTTGTCTAATGAGAGGAGAGTTTCCAAAACAGTCATTAGTAGGGAATACTCTAGTTATGTATTATCCACTATAATTAATCACGATAATAACCCCTTAGAGGCCTCCTAATATCTGGTTATTGATCCTATCTGATTTGTGCTACTAACATAATACTAGGTAATTAGACTTGATATTAAACCTGTGTACTAGTAAGTATTTTCGAACGTAGTGCAAGATCTATAGTACTTCTAAATTGTTAAATGGAAAAATACTTAAATGGATGTTCGGTAATATGTTTTCACTCTAAATATAACTATGCCTAGAATTCTTGGGTTTTTGCTGCTTCTGTCAACTACAAGAAAGAATGAAAAGATTTTATTTGGTCTTAGAGATATTTCATTTTATTTTGCAGAGACTGCTTGCAACCTAAGTACGTAAATTCTTATAAACTTAATAAAAACAATAAATAATAAAAAACACACACATACCAAATTATCTCTTTACTAGTAACAAGGAATCGACTCAGAACGTTACTGTAGATAATCCATAGCACCTGTTTTATGTAGATTCCCGATATTGACATTAATTTTTAAATATAATATTAAAAGGTTTATTTTATTTTATGCATTAAGTACCATTAAACACTCACCGTATAAGTATACTACGGTGAGGAAAAAAGACCTTAGTGAAAAAATCTACCGGTTCACCGAACAGGTAATAGTTAGTGCTCGTAAATGGCGACATGGTTTATCACCTGTCACATTGAGTACTGACTATATGGTCACTACCTTCGCAATTACGGAGATGGACACCCAAACCTCTGACTACACCGCAAGGGTTAATAGTCGTGAACGCGTTTGTCTTTCGTCTTTTTTGCCATTAAACACTGTATCCTAAACTCCAATATCCTTACAAGTTCCAATAAGTCTGTTGAGGGAGAGCTGAATTTCCTAATCGGGCGTATTACACCAAACTATTACCCCATTTAATCAGTCGGAATACCCTCGCCTGCTAATTCCCATGGCGGCGGCTTTGTCAATAGCCAAAATCTATTTATTCATATCGTATTGCTAATTTAAAGATTAGCCCTCTCGTTTCTATGGTTTTATTTAATTATCTATTCCGTTTGCGGCGGGTTGGTCTCGCGGGAGTGCCGTTTGGAGTCCCACTTTGAATTTTTAATGCGTTGTAACATGTTTCGGGGGAATGCTTGTATTGTTTTTTCTTTTTGCTAGTTGAAAAGGTGTTTATTGTTGGCTTACATTTTCTTATATAAAAATTTGTGTGTTTTGGCAGCAAGTTACTGTTAATTTGTGTTTAGATTGTTTTAATAAGAAAGTGTTTAGAAACACACACTTAGGGAATAAGCAATTCTTTCATGTTAATTAAGTTTATTCTGAAACTAGACTTAAAAATTACCAAGTCTAGAAACGGCTAATCTTTAACTCTATTTGCTTAATTAAATAAATATTTTAAGTATTCACATATTTAACCAAAGTTTTTGCTTAACATACATATATTCACGCCTCCACGTCCTTAAGGGATAGGCCGAGACTTTCGATCACCTGTAACGAATCTGACTAATCTCTCTTGCTTCTCATACATGCCTTCAGCCTTGAGAATAATGTCTCCAATTTGATCTGTATAAATTCTACGAGGCCTTGTTCTTGTTCAGTCTTTCACATAATAATAATATTTCCAATAAAAGTAGGCACACAAATACATTGAAAACTCATGATATCAATACAACTCAATCTAAATACCTACACAGTCTATTTCGAAACAACAAAAGCAAAGTTTTCACCGAAAATGGCAAGCGACCGAAAAACGGTGATTAAAATTTCCAAAGTCGGCCCTTAATTGGCTACAACAATGCTGTGCCGTTTCCATTCGAGTGGACGTTTAAGAATCCACTCAATTATGATGCCTACTCAATTATATGGCATTCAGGAGTGACTGGGGAAGAGCTCGCGACTCCAAGTAGACTTACTATGGAATAGAAGAGTCAAGTCTGTGATATATTTTTTTGTCTATGACGCACTGTATTTTGATAAAGGTTCTTTACATCAAGACCATTATCCCTTGCAAGATTGAGACGTTCGCCTGGTCCTCAGTACCTGGCAATTGCGATAAAAAGAATACTTTTTTAAAGGCAATAAAAGTTGCGTGAGATTAACAATAACATTGTTAATATTTGACGATAAAATGAAGTTACGTATGTATTTTTTTGTACATATTATTATTGTAAGTACAACTTTGAGTTTATGTATTGACTGTAATTTTATTAGGCTAGACTTCCTAAGATTGTGTTCCCATAGAATCAGATACTCAATCTTATATAAAAAGTAGATTTCGTTTTAGGCCTTTCTATCCATACCTACCTTGAACCAAAACATACAAAATTTTTTTTGAAAGATTTGCGATTATTATTCATATTACAAGAAAACGGAACTAATCATCTATATTTTATAAACAAAGAATTAATTGTGCTACCCGATGTTGCAATGGCCGGACAAGTTGACTCGTTACCATGGTTACCGCAACATGGCCGAAACGTCAGTTAACATACGTACTACTTTATTTATGAAATATACGTAATAAGTCCCGTTTTTCTTGTAAAACATGCCACGTCTACGCTAACAAGCTCTACCAAAGGCTCCTGTTTGCATTATTCTCCTCGTCCAGAGTTCGGGAGGCGCTCATTGGCCACCTCACAGGCCCCTCCCCTAAAGCTCACTCTACACGGCTCTAGTTGAAGGAGATTTCGGCAAGATTTTGTTGCTGGGAAGTCGAGTTTGATAAGAGTTGCGATGGTGTAAATAGGCATTATTGTATTGTTTCGTAAATACATACATAAAGATTCACGACTTTTAGACACTTTCGGGATCGACATAACTTTGGTACATGAAAACATCTCCTTGGTCACTTTTTCGCTTGAATATTAAACTTGTGATATTATAAGGAACTATGGTAACAGGTTGCTAGTACATCGCCATATATGTAGATTCCGTTTACCCCGGGCCTTTAGCCGTCCTCCTAAGACATGGCGGGACAGAACGATAAGAACGGCAGCTAGTTCGTATTCTTTTTACGTCCCAGCTAGCACGGTAGTTTATGCTGATATGTATAATAATGTTTGGCACTTGTGGCTGGGTGGGTATAGAGTATCTTTAGAATAGGCACAGATATAACAATACCATGGTATAGGTATATTAGTAGTAACAATTGAGATGTTCTAAGTAGATGGATAGTTTTCTTTATAATAAATAATACCCAACAATCGTATGTTTAGTAGGTATTAATAAGGTACCAAGGTTGATAAATCAGATTCAAAGCAGTGTGTTATTATAATAAACGAAATTTAATAAATAAATATTACAATTAACACTGATGAAATTACAATTGACACAAAACCATACCAAACACTAAACAAATATTTTTTTCTATTCTTTATTTAAATCTACTAGCTTATCTAATACTTGTACCTACAAACTACCCCATTAATCTTAGCCACAACAATGTTATTATGTATTTGGCAACATTTAGCAAATAACGTGCGAGCTGCGGGCCCCTGACCATCCTAACTAGCGCATTGTCCCGGCATGGTACAAAGAAGGGATTAGTCAGAAGCCCCACTACACTATTAATTACTTTTGCAAACGAGCGGTACCGGGTTCGATACAGTTCTAAGTAATTTTGTTAAATAAATGTATGAAATATTGCTTAAAAGGTTTATTTATATGTGGAATTTTAGGTTTATGTAACATAGAAGTAAAAGGGAAATAAGCATTAGATTAATGTACTTTTATAAATAACATAATATAGTCGATTGTTACGTGCTGTATTCGTTTAGTTAAAATAAGTATCGAAAGTGGAAATAAATAAAATATATAATGCAATTTAAAAACCTCTAACCTTTATCATTTACTATTAAGTATAAAGTACTCGTAGGTAATTATATTCTTAAAATATAGAGCGCTGTTCGAAAGAAAAACAGTTAAATGCTTCCCGTGTACAAATTTTGTAAAAGCATGTCGGTTTTTTATATAACTTATTCACTTTAACTACATATCCTACGTCAATTTCAAGCCTAGGTGTTTCATGTACCATTGAGTGATAGCTCTGTATGATAATAAGAATTATGTTTAGGTATCTAATAAGACTTATGACACAGGGTCCTCAATACAGACAAAGATTTTAAGTTTTCATTGTATATCAACAGATTACATGTGCATTACAGATTACTATCTGAATTTTAACTTCTTATAAAAATGAAAATCTGAAGATTGAAAGTACTCGTAATTAATTATATTATTATATAAAACAGATAGTTATAAATACTAGCTTAGTATGTTATTATCCGTGCTTATAGAGATATCAATGATATACCAAATATTAATACTTATTGTAAGCTTCCAATCCAACCAAAAATAATTGCAATTGATGTATAAACGCGTTGAATACAGAAACCATGAGATACCTTTTTAGTTCAATAATATCTCTATAACAAGTAAGCTATTACCGACCTAGAGGCGAAAGGATCTTTACTATTTTCCCTTACAAATACCTATTTGAACGGGGAAAAATAGTTGCAAAGAAATTGGCAAACGGATTAGGAAGACTCCGCGCTGAGATTGAAAATTAGTTTTTCGGATTAGAGTTCGTCTTGCTGGTCTGGGAGGTAAACGGGGATAAGTAGCTGTGATTCTGCTTGTGGTATTTAATGGTTCAATAGAGCAAGAATATGAGTTTTAAATAGTTATCAATCTGAATGAATCACGTAACCTGAACTAAACGGAAGGTAAAAAATTACATAGGTACACCTTTGAATTTATATAGCACATTTTAGTAACCATAATTAAACAAAGTGTAAAAACACCAAACAGTGATCCCGCTCAATGAAAGACTTAATATATTTACCGATCCTTTTACATACATTTCAAAGCTTCGATAAACAGGGGTAGCTAGAGATCATGAATCCCAATTTTCCCCAACCTTGATAAACGACTTTTAAACCCTTTACAAGTTTAAAAACCTTACAATCTCTGTACTATTAACAAAATAAGTTTTACTCAATAATTTACCATTCCACGAACATTAACACCTACCTTTCTAATGTTAATCCCACACCAAACACCTACAGGATTGTTATTCCATCGCCGCCAACCGTTTAGGTAGCTATCGCAGCGGGGGGTAGCAGGAACTCCGCTCCAGGCAGTCCACCCTGTGTAAATGTATGCAAAGTGGTAATTATTTTGTCCGTGGCTACTCGGCGCTTACATTCAACTGTTTGGTACTGTACTGTTCTTGTTTGAAAAGTTTGTGGCGTTTGTTCACTCGTGGAATGTGTGTGTGCAGTGTTTTGGATGTAATATTTCGTATAGGGTGTGTATAAGTATATAAATGTTGCTATAGAACTGATTTTTTAACTCTATATTCACTTTACAAGTATTAGTTAAACCTAACAAAGTCTAAGAAAGGTTTATTATTTAATTAGACCTAAAATGCTTTTTTTTATCCTTTACTCAATGTCTTCTATGTTCAACTTGAGGCTGTTTTATGTAATATGAAGTAGGTGAGGTATTGAATACTTTCTGTATTATAATACTGATGGCGACCAATATGTTACGTCCGGCGACATCTGTTGGCAACATCAACGCCCTCTTTGAACAAAATGTAGGAAGTGTCCACTCTAATCTCGGCTTCTAAGAATCGCTTATTCGAATTAAATCGCTCCTAATTCAATTACACCACAATCGGGGCTGTTTTTGCCAACGGTCGCCCAACAATGGAATTATTTTGCCAACACTAACTGTTGAGTTTTTTGCCGCCGACCACAATAATGGAACAGTTGTGAAATTGTTGAGATGTCATCAAGCTGTCAAGTATTCAGTGGTCCATTATCGGTCATTGGTTTTTTGCAACACTTCAAAGCCACGGGTGGTTAACTGTACTTTGGTTCCCTTTGGCTGTTTTTCTATTCAAATCTGGAAGTGCTCTATATTGTAATAAATGTAAACACTCTAAGGCGCTACCTGAAATATACAGATATGAATCAATAACCGAAGATGATATTTAAATTTTTATATCCATTCTTTAGTTTAATAGCATAATCTAAATTTAAAACGTCGTTATTTTAATAGTATTTAATAAAATAAATAAAAAATCCTAATAAAAAAAAGACTCACACCGAAGCTTTGTACGCAAATACACACCCGAATAACGGCGTCGACAGCACGCCTTCCTCAAAATATTTTCCTCCCAAACACGTAGGTGAGTATTCTCGCAATTTCCATCTCAGTGGGAGTTGAAAATGCGAAGCCGCAGCACTGTGGCGCCCCCTCTCCCCAGAATATCGAATTAGGTGTAGCGGAGAGTTTGTGTTGAAAACTGCGCAAAATATTTTCCTTTCACAAAAGGGGTATTAGGGGGTGGGTAATTTTATGCTAATGACTCTAGCTGTATAAGTACTATAGCTTATGTATGTTATAAACGTGTAATTTATTGAGGTTGTACTTTCAAACATTATGGTAATGTCGTAGATATAGGAATGGTAATTAACCGTTTCCTTCCGTTTCGAATGTAGATTGTGAATGCTATAACGCATTATGGTACCGAACTTCTCAGTTGAAGTTATGTGCGTATGTATCTACAAAAAACGTACCCATAAAAATAGCAAATTGCTCTAAAAATCCATTAAAACTGTACGATTTATTGTATTGGACGATTAGTTGGTTTGCAACGTTATTTTGTGAACACAACAAAAGCATTATGGTGTTCAGTGAATAAATAAACTTGTAATAATAATCAGCTGAAATAGATTAATCCTTTAAACTAGATACGCAGTTCTGTCCTCCCAAAAGGGATAAAAGATCGTGAATATATGTAAATAGGTACTTACATTATCCACATACTACTTCATGCATAGTTTCCTGCTCTCGCTGATTCTAGTATAAGCCAAAGCGACTTTGTTCGAAGATTTGCCAAATGCAATTGCCTGGAAAATTCTAGATTCTCGCAGACGTCACGTAGGGCCAATGTGCTTGGAAACAGACTACTAAACCTAGAACCTAGGTATTATCTATGCCTAGGTATGTTTGACGATGGACTACTAAGTTCCTGTTATGGATAGCTATGCTTTCACGTCTGTTAACTTTTCAGGGGTAGTCAGAGGTTGGTTCTCCACCATTAACTGATAATTGTAGCTAAACTCAATTTAGTAATGTGGTTGAATATCAAAAGCTGAGTTTATTTTATCAAAGGTCTTTAATCGATCGATGTGATGTGGCTCTATGTACATAATTTAATGCTCTTTATATGACACCCTTTTCTAGCTTTGCCACAAATAGTATAAAAAACATGGAACTAAACTGATTATATGACTAAATACCGTTTAGTCTAGGACGTTAATACAATTCATACTACATTTTCAACACGCAATATCGCAGAAGACGACTAAATATCAATCGCATTTGTCTAGATAACGGGCTAACAAATTAGACCAAAAATTCTATTTTAATGCCGTCCTGAACCTGATAGTTTAGTTAAAAGTGACTCGAGTTCACATATTAAATTAAATGTTAAATTGTTTACTTAAAATTATAAATATGTTTAGTTTCTATCGCATTAGGTTATTAGACCTGTAATGATAGGATACTTATTTCGATGAAATAAATAAATATTAGTCTCGCTGTTACTCTCCATAACGAAAAGGACTTAAGCGACGTGATTGCATATATGAGTTATAACTGATGATTCCCTGTTTGATACCGCCAGTATTAGTATCACGGTCCAGTCGTAATGAAAGCCGCTTATCTCCTTTGTGTATGTGAGGCTTCAAGACATCACCCTCGCTTGCAGATGAGGGCTGATTAAAAAGCCTCCGAAGTGCAGTGTCTAGGATTAAAGGACCTTCGTGGACCTAACAAGGCTTGATTGGACCTTTGACTATTGACTAATTAATTAGTTATCTGTACTACGCTAGCTGGGATGTTAACTAGCTGCTGTTCTTCCCAGCATGGCGTAGGAGGCGACTAACGGACTAGGGGTGGATAGAATCTATTAAGTGATGGGCTAGCAACTTGTTTCATTATGACATCGCAACCCCAATATTCATGCTAAAAAGTGACCTAGGAGATATTATATCTCCGAGGTTCTGTCAACCCTCCGCCCACCACGAAAGCGAATTAAGAACGTGAATGTATACGTACCTACGTTGAACAGAACCTCATAGATGCATTACATTGATGTGACCATAGACTTGTTATTTCGGAATTAATTCACTAGTTAATACCTACTACATTGCACATAAAAACACGATACAAACACAGTACGCCCGTTGTCCTGTAGAGGGGTAAGCAGATATTATAAATACCCCATCACTTCTGATCCTGACATACCATTGACACTTATACACTTCCTCGTACACTCTCAGCGGTTTTAGGTACTTCTAACGTCACCCTTTTTCAATGTGGCTATATTTTATTTGTTACATAACGTAATAGTGAAATGTGTCCAAGCGATTACTCGGTATATAACTTTTATATAGATTATATTTAAAGAAGTTTTGCACAAACACCTTAACATATAACTAACACAACTCGTAACTCAACAAGATTCCTTACAAAACTGTTTTCCTTACCTAGTGGGGAGGGAGTAAAGCGAGCTGCAAATAAATGGTTTGATCCCCCTTTGAGGGGGTCCAATTAGCCAGGGGGTTTCCCTGGGGCCCGTTGTCTGTTGCCACCCGTCTGGTCGCTACAGGAGCTGTGGAGAAATATAATTTTCCCTTCAATTGGGAACCGGGATTTTAGGTATCAGGTGAGAACTTTGTTGTGCTGTAAATAGCGATAGTGTAGTTTTTAGGTTTTAGTAGGATGTTTAATTTTGTACTTCCGTATTATATGTCAGAACTAGGTTATAAATATGATACTTATAATAAGTTTAAATATTGTAAGTGCAAAAAACTCTGACAAACGCGTTCACGACAACTAGCGCTTGCGAAGTAGTCTGAGGTTCAGGTGTCCATCTCCGCAATCGCGGAGTTAGCAATTCTATGGCCACCTCAAATCCACGTTAGGTGAACAAATGGGATTTATTTGTTTTGGCAATCTATGATATTACATCCTTTATATGTGATGTTATATCCCCATAGTTTTGTCCCCCATTATGGATGAGAAGACGTTAAAATAAATATATACTATAAAATGATTGCCTGTACAAAAGGTGACATAAGGATGTTTTGATTCCTGAATTAGTATACTCAGCTGACGGTCAACAAAACTTCTTTCAAGTTCATCCAGCAATAAAAATATTATAAGAACTCTAATTCCCTTATAACATGACAAAACCCACTTGCGATCAAGTATGTGAATTGCCAGACGACACCCGTAGCTTTTGTGATAAATTCAGATTATTCCGGTTATGTTTTTTGTTGCGTAAGCGAGTGTAGTAGTAGGGAAGAAATAAGGACGTTATTTCTACTGAGTATTTACTCATTGGTATACGTATTGACGGGACTTTTATTTCTACTGAGTATATACTAATTGATGTAAACATTGTTATGAGCTTTCAGGAATTATAGTTTTAAGAGATTCGCGATTTACACTCACTCATGATTAATAACTAACGGGACTTATCGCGTAAGTTATTAATCATAATTTCCTGAATTTAAGATGGATTCCAACTAAGAAATATTTAAATTTTCTTTAGTTCATCATTGTTATAAATATTCATTTTGTTTATTGGAGCTATCTTTGTTACCCAGTTAGTGTCATGGTCATAAAAGGAAAATATATTACATTAGTTTATTTCAGAGCTTATCGTGATTTACAAAAGCAAGTAAAGTATTATAAATAACATTTACCTATTCGCTAAATCTGACCTTCTGAACCCAAAAATATACATACAGTATTTACTCTCAACTACCAGGATATTTCCCATACCTAGCAAACCATTGAGACCAAGTGTGAATTCTTGTAGGTAACTCTATACAAATTGGCACCTCCTTTATCCCGACCTGACGTTTTAATATAACCACGATTAACGTTCACAATCGAAATTAGAGCCCAATAATATTATTATGCAGTTTTTGTAGCACTCGTATTCAACAATGGCGTGTCGAGTTGGGTCGCGTTTTTTCCCCTCTAAAATAATTTCTTCAAATTACCACCTACTTATTTTTGTAAACACAATAAATATTTTGTAAGGGCTTTCTTTTATGCTCCTTGTTTGATGGTTATCGGCAGCCTCCGTGGCAGATAGCGTCGCTAAGATAACGCAGCTGTCATAATTTTGGAAATCCCGAGGTGAGTTCTTGAGGTATTGTGTCAATCGTTTCTTGTACTGGTGAATATTTATTTTATCTATGGTCCGACGATGTGGTATGATTATGAACTATAAAATGAAAATAAAGAAAAATATATAAATAATGTAATTTCAAATTCAAAATTATCTTGTATTTATAGTTTGCAAGATATAAATTACATGATAGATTTTAATTATGCTTAAAGACTAAGGAGATTATAACTCTGATGTTGTCCATCTCGAAAACCAACAAAGACTGCAAATATACATTCATTCTTCAAATAGGTACAAACAAAATCCATTTACAAAACCACCAAACATCTGTTTCCTTCAATGACCAACCGGAAGTCCGTTTTCAGTAGGCAACAATCACTGCGCTTCACGTCACCTTCCCATCCATATTAATAATGAAGCGACAAATGGAATGGGCTTCGAGTGGCTCTTTGCGTGAAACGGAACGGCCACATGGCATAATCGAGTTAGCCGAGGCCCACCACTAATCTCTACGGTTGGTTAACACGAGTACTATTGAGCGTCAATGTGTATTCATTTCACTAATTCCATTGTGACAGGATATGTATTTAAATGTCACTGTCACAACAAAGTTCGGGTGAATGGTTGTTTTAGGACTAGGATAATGGGTGATTACAGAAGCACAAGGGTGTGATTTATTTATTTTTTGAACGGTAATGTTACGTAACTATATTTGAAAAAAGAGAGTTTTGATATATCTTATCAAAATCTACAATTGACGCCTAAAGCACGATTTTAATTGAATTGTTTTAAAATTACTAAGCTACATATGATATGCAATTGCAGATGTAAATTATTATTCATAATTAAAAAAAAGATGCATGAAAGAAATGTTTCCGAACACAAATGAATGAATGGATTGAGTAACTAAATTCAAACAACCTCATTGGTGTAAATGCTTAATTTTAATCTAATCTCCTTACCTACACAATTTCAAATACTTATTTCTCACTAGGCACCTTTATCGCAAACAGAGAACACCAGTAGCCGTCAAAACATTGGAAGCGCCGCAGTTCCGCACCAAACTAACGGTATAACTCATAAAAACATCACTTTAATCCTTCTCAACGTAAACCGTCCACCAAAGGGTTTAAATGTTTATTTAAATGTTTCTGTTTTCACAAAATGAAATTCGATGACAAAGCCTTTCTTTTATAGTGGGCATAAGGTTTACCAATGTCAATAGGTGCCCCCAAAGTCCAGTATAGAAATTCTGAGTTCTATTGTGAAAGGCGCCACAGAAAATCCCATTCACTGTTACAATTAAAACGCGTTTTTGTAAAACTAAAGCCTTGGTAAATATTAGTTTTACATCCGGTTGTATTATAGTCTAGTTTTGCTTAAGTGGAGATCTTTTCCTCTCTATTTCTTAGAACATTACCTGTAAGTTTGTGAATGGATGCAAAAAGTATTTTATTTAATTAAATTGACCCTTTCATGTGGCGTTTCCAATGGTATAAAATATAATATAATAAGTCAAATATTTCAAGTTACCACCTAAGTACTTTTAGTTTTATATTTTAAGAGATTCGCGATTTATACTCATGATTAATAACTAACGGGACTTATTGTGTATGTTTTTATATAATAAAGTTACCTTTATTAACCCGACGTTTCAGCTACGTTGCAGCAACCATGGTCACGGGCAGAGTCAACACCATAAGTCCCGTTAGTTATTAATCATAATTTTAGTTTTGTACATTTAACGTTACTTTTAAGCAAGTTTTGTTACATCTTAATTGAATTAAAGTTGTTGCTTATCCCTATTTTATCCTACAAACACCCAAAATAGAACATTATTAGCGAATTAAAAATGATTGAGAATTTTTTATTTAGTTATATATAGTGGTTATTCATATAGAAAGTTCTCACAAAAACATATTAAACTTTTTCTGCCTTCCGCGTAACAAACCGGAAACTGCAAATCTCAACAAGATGCATAATGATCCAGAAATAGATAATCGTCTATACTTAAAATTCGTGGGAGTTTCAAATTCAAGTTGTCTCGTCCAAAAAGGTTTTATTGTACCTCTTTGGTGGCAACAATTTGTTCCTGGTGACAAGTGTTAAGTTAACTTTCACAATGAGGATTTAGATGTTATCGTAGATACAGATTAGTGTGAGTGGAGCTTAAAAGGAAGCATGTTAATCGTACTTTGAAAGCAAAGGTTGTATGAATTTTGTATGTAATGTTTGTAAGTTGTTTAAATCATACTTACTTGTTATGATTGAAGGATAGGAAAGATAATAATTGTATGAAATGTATAGCATTCATAGTGAATTTGAAAAGATATTGAACTTTTTTATCACTTTGCGAATAATCAACCCATTTCTTAACTAACACAAGAGCTTCAAAACAAATGTAGCTGAAAAGATTTATTTAAGATGTATTTTGTTATGTATCCTTTTAAAACTAAATATATACTTATGATGCTTACTGTATATAAACTTTACGACTGTTATTCCTTTTGGGATAGTTTATAAATTATTACCGTCCCATCTCAAAGATCTTAGATCATTCAAAGCTGCTTTTTAATATGGTGATAGATAGCGATAGATCTAATCAAGGTTAACAAACATTTACTTGCAAATGAAATTATATTGAAGTCAATAGAATTTACTTATTTTAATATATAAATAACATGATATAATATATGATGATATAAGTACACACAAACTACCAAGCTATTACTTTAAATAGTAATAATGTTATCTGGAAGAAATCTATGTTTTATAAATTAAATACATACCTACTATCTTTTGAAATACCATTGACACTATTGATTTACTGATCCAAACCCACCTATTCATAAGTATACCTACTACGTCTATTCATTCTACATAGTTATAAGTTACTTGGATATCTTAATACCAGTATTTACTCAAGAACCTATTACTCGATATTCTTCCCATAACTCTGGAATTCAGCCTGTGTATTGTCTGTCAGTTGGCACGGGTACTACGTGGTTTCATTGGGATTCACAGGGCGCGTCGGACAAGTTTTAAACAATTAACCGAATACGGGTGCCAAATAAATTGGTTGAAAACACGAGCCGTGGTGCGGTGCGTAAACATATTTTTTTAAACTATTTGTCAACTGTTTTGTTTCGGTCGCGTCGATTTGTGTTGGCGTTTATTTGCATTCTTGATTGGCCGCGTTCATTTGTTTGCGCTTACACGAGACGAATTTGGGATTTAAATTGTTCGTAACTAATTAGTTTTCTAGTTCGGTATAGTGCTTTTTATGATAAAGGCAAATATACACTTAAGCGCCATAAAGTAAGGAAGTTCGGCATGGGTGAACATCGTAAGGAAACTAATAATTTTCCGAAATAGGTAACAATCAATATCTGTAGGTATACGACGGCATAATTAACCTAAAATGCTCAGATGTTGATAGACACTTATTCTCTGCCTACCGCCAAAGAGTTATAGTCGTGTATGTATTTGTCTATGCAAAATAAAAACATAATAATCACTTTGCAGTAAGTACCCTCAATAAGCGTCTTACTAAAAAACATGTGAACTTTAGCCAATTGTTAGATTACAAGTTGTTAGCCTTAGGGGCATAGTTTGTCAAGAAACACCGAAGTTCTACCTTTTAGTTATTTTCTAGAAATCACATAGGCAAGTTTGTTAAAATTCATACAAATATAATATAATTCAGCAAAATTAATATAATTGATACCTATCGACCCATATCGATTAAGTTTCAGCTTATGTTGACTTTTACACGATTCAGGTTGCTGTAAATTTATAAGGACCGTAAATATTTTGTAATAATGCAACACCGAAGATAGAAATGTTAATTAGTGTTCAAAGTTTAGGCTATATGTGCAATGAAAAGAAAGAAAGATGTGTTTATCGATCTACCACAGCTACCAACAAACCTACCTAAGTTCTAATGTTTTCAAAAAGCAAATCAATTTATACAGATTGAATTAATTTATGATAACGAATAAATTTCCTTAATTTCGTTAATTTTCCATCGAAACATGTAAAAAAAATCTCATTACTTTTAGATGTTGGAATTTAAGAATGAAGCTACCATGATTTATATTATTGAATCAGTATTTTTCGATCTAAAAATTCCAAACCATTTTTAAGACATTCAATTCATAATAAGTACGTTAATATTAATTTATTTCAAATTAGGTACCTACACACCCAATTATTTAGGTATGTAGCGTATTTATAATATTACATTAATAGATTAATATCACCTTAGTAAATGTCATGCATACATCCGTTATTTCCATACTAAATATACTATTTCATAGTTTAAAGTAGGTATCAGTGAATTTAATTCGTTAATTCTATTAATTCTCCTATACGGAGCTTTTAGCACTGAAAACTCGGCTTTCGACAAACAAAGATGGCGCTCAAAGGGGCGGTAACCAATGGTATAGCACCGAACATTAGTATACGCCTCTCGCTCTTTCTACACAATCCTGTATAACGCTTTCTCTTTTCCTTATCCTTTATTCACAAATAAGCTCTATAAATAGAGGGATAAGGTTTATTTTACTTTGGTTTTGTAGCAACGAACGTTTACACAAGATGTCCCGTCTCTTTCTTTCCCGGGCGTTTCGTAGGGATTTTTATTGGCATCCTTTTCTAGTGGCAGCCGAGAAGTAATGTGTTGTTGTGTGTTGTGATATCTCTGAAATAACAGGGAAGTACTCGCTGCTAAATTGTCATTTGTAACGGTTTTCGCGTGAACACTGAAGTAGCGTTAGCATGGTAGATTTCTAATTAGGTTACTATTTTTTTACGTACGTATAGCTTAATTTTGGTACGTACTAATAGTAGGTAGATATGTACCTGCCTACCGCTGTAAGAAGTGTAAATTTATAGAAGAGTAAACTTTAGGAGCTTTTATTCGAGCCTTTTAATAAGAAAATAAATAAATAGGTATTACGAGTATCGTGATTCTAATGCTCAAATATTAATAAACATGCGTAGAAAATATGTTTGTAATTTCATGATTCAATGAACTTAGAATAAACATATGTTATATATGTAGGAACAGGTAATGAGGCACCCTTATTCTCGTAGGTATCATAAAGTAAATGATTGTAGTAGATATAATATCGTTTAATGAAAACTTAAATGCATAATTGCATGGGAAACGCATGTACCTACTAGTATGTTATCGAATCTTTGTATACGACTATGATATGAATACGACTACATATACGAATAGGTAGGTGTAGGTATCTGTTCTTTGACAAAAAAGACAAAAGAGAAACAACTGTCATTAACCCTTGCGGGGTAGTCCGAGATTCAGGTGTTCATCTCCGCAATTGCGAAAATAGTAATTCTATGGCCACCTCGAACCCACGTATTGACCATATAGTCAGTACTTAATGTGACAGATGGTAAGCAATGTCGCCCTTTACAAGCACTAACTATTATCTGTTCGGGAACATGTAGGTTTCCTCACGATGTATTCCCTCACCGTAGTATTTCGATGTATACCGTATACTGTTCTTAGATCGTTCAATTATTATTCTTTATCCATTTAGACATCTCCTATTATTACCTATACCATTTTTTACACTCAATTAGCGAATACAAATCTCTCTTCCGACTTTGTCTTCTGCCAGTACCTGGTTGCCTCAAGGCAGGGCTCGCCTATCTCGGCGAGTGGGGCTCCGCTAAACAAAAACAGCGCAGAGTGGCTCACGAAGGAGGAGGGGCTTCGCAGGCCACGCCCTCTCGTCACGGACCCTCAGGCAGCAAGAACACTCACCATTCGCACAGTGACTGCACCCGAGACAAGATGTGCAGCGGAGCGGACGGCGCGCCCTGGCCGCTCGCTAAGGAAGCCCCGGCACCCACCGCCCTCGACCACTACCGACTGCAACTCTACAACTACGCGGTCGCAGAAAGACTGAGGCTCTACCCACCAATGGCGCCGTGCTACGTAGGCGCCTATGGACCGAGACTAGCCCTCTCTATGTCCTTGCTGCACCAGCGCGCTCTACAGCCGGAAGAACCCAAACCACAACACAGCTACATCGGACTCATAGCCATGGCGATACTAAGCTCACCGGAAAAGAAACTAGTGCTCTCCGACATCTACCAACATATACTGGACAACTACCCGTATTTCAGGTCCCGAGGACCCGGATGGCGCAACTCGATTCGGCACAACCTGTCTTTGAACGACTGCTTCGTGAAGGCTGGAAGGTCGGCCAACGGGAAGGGCCATTACTGGGCTATACATCCGGCCAATGTTGAGGACTTTAGGAAAGGAGACTTTAGAAGACGCAAAGCTCAGCGCAAAGTGCGGAAACACATGGGACTAGCCGTGGACGATGACGGGGAAGATTCTCCATCACCACCGCCGCAGTCCCCTCCTCCCACCACCCTGCCCGCTTTACCCTTCTGGAACGTCGCCTCTAGAGAGAGTACGCCATCTAGGAAGAGACAATTCGACGTGGCGTCACTGCTAGCTCCAGATGACGCTCCGGAGAGACGCAGAAGATTGAGCGTTGAGGATGAAGAGGAAATCGATGTGGTGGATGAAGAGGAAGCGCCGCCCCCTCACCCCCTGCTCGGAGGCTGGTGGCCGCTGCAGCCGGCGTTCCTGCAGCAGCTCCGGAGACACCACCGAGGACCCTCGCCGCCTGCAGACAGTCCCCCGCTGGCTCATCAAAGCGATACCTAACTCTGTAAAGTAAAGTGAATGATAAGTGTTCGTGAGGTCTTAAACTCTGTTGAAAATATCGTGAATTCCAGTGACTCATTTTGTTTCCTTAAGCTACTGTTTCCTGAATTCTGTGAAGGGTTGATGTTTGTATACCAGATTATATTGAAGCCTGATTTTAGAAAAAAACTTTTTTGTGTATTGTGCGTTGAAGTCGTTATCTCTCTACATATAATTCGTAAGTGCAGTCTATATGGTGCTATAAGCAACTTGTTTTTAAGATAAATTCATATTATTTCTTCTGTCATTTACGTATTGAATCCTTTTCATTCCGTTTTTATTATACAATTGCTATTATACAACTTCAATGGAGAAACTTATTGAAAATAATTTGTTTCTTACATATTTCTATTTTATCTTTTATTGGATTTCGAATGCTATGTAATCACAATGAATTTTTTATTAAAATTCAAATAATTAGGGAGCGAATAACTAATAGGAGTTTTTCTTTTAATTGTATAAAACCATTTCACTAACGAAAAGTGATGATAGACAAAATCCAATACGTAATCTTCTTTATAACATACTCATCATAAATTTATCCGTTATTACAACATAACTTAATTTATAAGTATAATTTTCATTTCTTTCAAAAAGATCAACTTCAAGAATGTTTAAATGTAAATATGCGTTGTAAATAAAGTAGATTTAGACTAAGAAGTTGTTTAGTAAATATGAGTAAAGTGACATTATTGTATGGAAGTGTCAAATAGGTAGGTATACATATTTATTGTTTGCAATATCAGAATATGACCAAATTTGTAAACATGAATGTGTATCTTAAAGTATTAGTTCTTGTAATAGATGTTCAAAATGTATGATTGATATAGCTGTATAGCATGTATGATGGAATGTTAAATGCGAGTATTAATGACATTGTAATAAATTGTTATTAGTTGTTTGTATAAATGGGTGAAAATCCAATTCTTATTCGTGTAAATATTATTTAAAATAAATAGATACCGATATTAAACAGTATAATTTATTTTATTTGAAACTAACCTGCCAGTGAGCATTATTGAACATTATTAAAGGATGGATGAAGCAATATCAAGGGCTGTATGAGGTAAGATAGTAAATAGATTGTCCGAGAGAATTTTAATTTTTCTCTCTATTCACGAAATAGTAAGAAAAGATAAATAATGATTTCTCGTCGCATGTCGTAGATGATAACTATAGGCCACGACAAATACAGGTTATGAATGAATGAAAGTTGAAGTTCTGTCCACCGGGAAAAAATAAAATAGATAAGGCTGCGGAGCTGCTGTCGATATGTATTTGAAAATAGTTTTCTCATGCTATAAATAGGTAAGTAGGTACTAATAATATTTTTTAATAATTATCGCATCATATCAGTTCTTAGTACGAAGAATTTTTATGTCACGTTGAGTCTTTTTGATAATAATTCATTGTAGCCATAAAACTAACTACTCAGCAATGGCGCCTTCAGTGCCTGTTGAAGTATAGGAATATTATGTTGAAATGACCTGTTAGTAAGATAGGAAACAAAAAACATATTAAGAAGAATTTAATTTTGTAGTAAGGTCGTATTTCAGGCTTCTTCTCGTATTCTCTATAGAGATAATTCTGTTCATTTGGGACTAGCCAGTAGTAGGTATATCGGTACATCTTTGTTTATTGCACTAGCAAGTCTATAGTAAGATCTAGTGTGGTAAGATCTATTACTTACTAAAAAACCTCTATGTGTGCAACAAAATTGTGAATCATTATGACGTTTGTATACTCAAGGCTAAATACTTACAATAACTTATAATAAAAAATATCGACTACTTCAGTGTTTACTCACGCTAAGTATGTTTTTGTAAACAAAATAAAATCAGTTCCGTTTTTTTTATATTACCGTGCTTATATAACAAAACAATTATTCAGTATCAATATTATTAATAATTCTGTAACTCAATATCACTTTATCCTTAATTTAATATCAATATAGTCCTGTGTAGCAATTGGAACACAAAAAGGATGATAACTAACTACCGTTCTTTCCACCATGTCGTCGAGGAGACTAAGGGACTAGGGTTAAATAGAATTTACTGGGCGATAGGCTAGAAAACTTGTCACCAGTGTTTCAATATGACATTGCAAACAATTAATCATGCTAACACGTAACCTAGGAGTTAATATTATCTCCAAGGTTCTGTCCACCCCGAAAGCGAATAACGAACGTGAATGTATGTATAGACACCAAGGTTCCAACTTAAAAAAGTCCATCTCTTGGCTGATTTGATTTGTTTCATTCATATCCATCTTTACATATCCACATACACACTCGTAAGATACAGCCCTAAATATGAATTATGTATGTGGACACTGACAGTCTTATGTACATTTTTTCATATTTCTATATTTAATCTATTTCTAAATTTATAGACTTACTAGACAAACGATTTTACGACCATTAACCCTTGTCAGTCAGAGGTTCGTCTATCATTCTCCGCAATTACCATCTGCTTTACTACGAGTATATTACTTTGTCGATTATCCTTATGAATACTCTAAAGATGAGAAAACATAAATCTCATTTTATCGAGTAAATCTGGCATAATGTGGTTGAAACATCATTAGGTAAGAAAGGTAGGCTTTGTTTTTAAAATAAACGCGATAAGTCCCAAAAATATTGGCTTTAAGTGGATTATTGCAGCGATTAACTAGTTTTCAAACTACTTGACTTCATTTAAGTTTAAAGACTTCATAGAAAGGCATCTGATTTCACTTATTAGGTTAATTTATATTTATTAAAGTTATTTTATGACAAAACTTAAATTTTACGTAGATTTTATCTCAGTAATTATGAATTCCATACAAAATATACACATCACGACTGTATATCTTTTGAGGGCAATCAAAGAGTTAAACTTACTACTGCGAAGGTATTTGGAAGGTATTTTCTCTGCATAGTTTGGGACTATATTCTCGTTATTTATTATAGTCTCATGATTATAGTCTCGTTCCGTGCTGGTCTGAGACGTCAAAAGAATGCTTACCAGCTGCCGATCATCTTGGCATATCGTAAGAGACGACAGAGACTAACAATACAGCGGTAGTCTAACAATCTGTCACCAATGTTCCGTATAACATCACAACCGCAGCATAAAGACCTAGGAGACATATCACTTCTAAAGTTCTGTCCACCTCGAAAGGGATTGAAGGACGTGAAATGTATATATATGTAGGTATAAGTTACTCCAGATATCTAGTACAAAACTAGATAGGTATTTATCTATATTTCTTCGCTTTCCATTTCTATTGAATTTAATACTTATTAACATTATCTAATCTTGACTAGTCCCGGTTACCGGCGCCGCTTGTCTGAGGCTTTCGTTCTTAAGATAAGGCTCTACTAGGAACTTACCCTTTCATTCATAACATTATCAAGGCTTTAATCCTGAAAGGGTATACAAAACCACGTGCCTCACAATTGTACCTTAAGAGAAAGTTGCTCTATTTAAACTTTTGGCTACTAGTCTAGGAAATTGTTATCTATGCAAACAAAATACAAGAGCTTAACGACCATAAACCCTTTCAGGGTAGGTAGAGACTCCTGTCACATTGTAGTATAACTTGGGTGGTCATAACTTTAGAAATATATAATATCTACTCGGTCGCTTTATTACATTACACTAGAATTACATAGAGAGAGTTTGTTTGGTGATAAATGTTTACTTCTGTTTTAAAATCATTCACCTCCAGATTGATATATACCTACTTAGGTATTTCTTTTTCTTATAATGTAGAAAGATCCTCGGAACAACAACATAACTTCACTTCTTTATCTTCTGCTTAGTTGTGTAAATAAAAATAATGGTTAAGACTCTTATCCACACCACAAAGTAAACCAAAATCTTAGTAACATGCGCCAATTTTATCTACAGAGCATATTGGTATATGTATCTTTTCACAGCTTGAAACAACTTAAAAACATTTCACCTATTAAAACAAAAATTATAGTATTCCAATACTTTTTTCACCCTATATTAGATTAGGCTGACGTTTGCTACTTGGACACAAATGAAGAGCTGTCCAATAAACTCAAACGCATACTAAACCTGGCTATCCGTTTTATTTAATAATAATAATAATATTTGGACATTATTACGCCAATTGAACTAGGCCCTTGGTAAGTTCATTTAAGACTTGTGTTAAGGGTATTAGTAAACGTATATTTAAGAAATATATACATATTATACATAGATAAATACATATATAGCATATATAATCAAAGACCAAACTGGAAAGCAGTAGAAAAGCGTAGTTCTTAACTCTGCCTCCACCGGGAATCGAACCCGGGACCTCACGATTAGCGTTCCGGTGGCTAACCGATCACGCCACGGAAGTCGTCGTATTTATGGCCTGTGTTTCACAAGAGTTTCTTTGCCGTAATATGCCTTGTCCATAAAATCTTTCAAGATTCCAAATCCCCTTCCTACCTGAAGGAGCGTTTCTCTTATTAGTATCCCGACAATCGCAATGCCCGCTCCCATCATTTAAAGGCTCCTTCGAACTCCTATCTACAGCTCGAGTACCTACTCCTACTAGTGGGAATCATTACTGCATGCCGTCCGTGATTGCACTTCCTTGCCCCTATTTAAGGCCTGCCTAAAAGAGCACTACACACGCACTTATGTGCCTTTCATCATCAGCCTGTAGTTATCCACTGTTGGACATAGGCCTCCCCCAAATGACGCCATTTCTCCCTGTCAGTGGCCGTCCGCATCCATTCGATGCCGGCCAACCTGCGCAGGTTATCGTCATATTTATTTCTCCTAACACATAGGTACAATACACAGCACACACAACAAACACTAGCAATATTATTTTTATTATTATATAGCTATTAGATACAAGTATCATTGTCCATTATGAAGAACGGGCACACCAAACATTCACCAGTCCTTGCCTTGTTTATCTCTCCCTACTGTCTGCTGGTGGTGATATCTAAATGGGAAAAGTAGGCCTGTGTTTGTTAATGAGTGTTACTATGTGTGCAATAAAGAATAAATAAATTATCAAAAACTATACAGAATTAAGGTACGAACAAAGTTTGCTACATAATACCCTATTTTCTTGCTAAGTATATTTAACTTTTACACTAAAAAATACAAAGACAAACGCATTCACGACCATTAACACTTGCGGGGTAGTCAAAGGTTCAGGTGTCAATTTCTGCAATTGCGAAGGTAGTAATTCTATAGCCACCTCAAACCCATGTTAACCAGATGGCCAGTACTCAATGGTAAGCCATGCAAGCACTAACTATTACCCGTTCGGGACTATTACTTTTACACTACTCTTATACCGCATCGTCCGCTAAAACAAACTCCAATAATTCTATTTACACATAGCAATAGTAATACTAAGGCCATTGATGTAGGAGATAATAAAATGATCCCGATCCCTTTGTTGGGCAAGTCGGTTGGATAAACGCATGTAAATGCTCAATAATCAACCCTCTGAGGGAGGAACAGGGAGGGCTAGGTTGCTACTCTTGTGGCAATAAGTCGTGTCGGGTGGTCGGGATGTCTAGCTATAATGTTTAGTTGTAAGTTAATGTTTTTTGTTCGTGGTATATTAAGATTCAAGCAATAATTTAACTAGTCTTTAAGGATTAAGACAATCAAATTTAAGATTTTTACCAGTCTTTAATATAACATCGAAAGATAACATATGTAATGTATAGAACCACTGAGTATAGTAATCCAACAATAAATTTTAGTATGACAATGCGTGAAGGTAAGTACATCAAATCAAACTTCGATTATTTTTATCATCTATGTAGACAAATATTTTACTGTTACGATATGAAGACAAATATTTTACTAGTTTACCATTATTTACATACCAATTTTAGACCACTTCGTCACTATCGTCCCAATTTTACCAATTTTAAAGACGTCTGACCGATTTGATTGGGTAGTGAGTAGCGTTTCCCATCGGCTTAGAGTTAACGAGTGCAGATTATGCCAAAATTGTACTTGAGGGGGCTCGAAGCTAATGTGCCACATTGTATTCATTGTTTAGTCTTTACTTGTTCAAACATCTATTCACTACCCCATTCGAGTTGAAAGAACCAGGAAATGTAAGTTGATTTATACGATTTCTTAACATGAATAGGAAGTGATTATATAACTATTTTGATATCGTATTTGCTTATGTTACTTCGATGGGGCTGAAGATTCCTAATATTTGTTATATTAATCAAGGTAAATTAATGAATAAATGGTACATTTATGTATAAGGGAGCAACTCCGAAGCAGAAAACTTTTAAAAGATTTTATGTGACAACTTTACTGCTGTTTTTTTCACGGTGGCTACAACTTCTTGTAGTCTACGAGTATTTAAGTACGGACAAATCATATCCTAATTCGATCTTTAAACTTTCTTTTCTCAAGCACCATTGATGGTTTTATGGTGCAAAACCAGCTGAAACACAAAAAAGCGCTTAACCAAACAAAGCCAAAAGCGCCGTCGCCATGGCAACCAATAAAACGAAGATAAACGAGAAACCACATTTCCTCTCTTCACTAAACACTCGATAGCCTAACAAAGCCCAATCACAGAGTAACAATGACATAGATAAAACGTTTTGTCACCAGAAAGAGAGTTGAAAAGCTGTCCATTAGCCAGAGTGGAGTGGGATGGGTGACGCCCTTGTCTGAGAATAGCCTGCTCGCAGACCGAAGGACTAATAGGATGCTGCTAACGCTGGGATGTTCGGTTTAGTTTTGGTTTTACACTCACGTAAAATTCTTAGGTAAAGAGTGAGTATAACACTGAGATACTTCATGTATATGGGTATTTCCCAGATCGATTCGGCGATAAGATTACTCGTTCATGAATATTTATCGTCAGTATTACGTAAATACATAATAGACGTAAGGCATTAATATGAGACACTATTAGATAGAGATTATAAAGATTTTCTATGCAGTTTTACTTATCCTTATTTTTTTAACTTTATTTGTACCTTTCAACATACAATTTAGGTAATATAATAAAACGTTACCCAGAAATCGGAATGTCCTTTAGAAGTTTTAAGAGGCTCACTATGTAGTAGGTATAATAAAGCTTCATCAGTTATTTGTCAAGGACCTAACATTTAGAAAGAATCGTAACCTAACCAAACATCCAACAGAACCCGCCTCCGCACCATTCAGAGTAACAAATGACGAAAGGTGAAAAGCGTCGATTGCTCCCGCTCTTTTGTGTTTGTTTGCCCGCCGAAACGCGCCAACAATAAACATTAAAAAAGGGAAAACGCGCGCGCACAAAGCGTTCACTGCCCAGTGATCTGTGATGGTACGAATGCAGTAATTCCCGCCTTCATACACCCCCGCTGGGAATAGTGTAGCCCGAATCAAGATGTCAATCATTTGCAAATTTCACGCGCGCTCAACTGAGCTAAACGTATGTGCCATGGGGCCGAAGACATTTTGTCGCAGTAGTGGCGCTTCTACACGGATGGAATTAGGGTGCGCTCACGTTGTTGCGAATGACCGACACGATGACTGGGGAATGGAGGTTATTTGGAACAGAGCAATTAGAATATAAAAATAGATTAAATTTAAAGGCGTTTATTTTGTTTATGATGTAAATGTGACTGAATCTAGGGACATAAAGCTTCTCGTTATTTCAAGAATATTGGGTTATTTCAGGCCAGTTGAATAATAATTTAATTGTGATTTACTTTATTATGAAAGGTCTCTTTTGTAAATTCAAATAGGAACACAAAATTAAGTCGAAGACAAAAGATCTTCGAGCTTATTGAAATATTGAATCTCGAACTAGCTACAAATCACAAAAATCCAACATAATCAAAACAGTGTTAAAAAGTTCTCACTATGTAAATTAAAACTAGCCCGACACCCTTCACACTAACCTTTAAAACCCAGCCCTTAAACTAAATTACCCTTTACCCAATTCAAAATCACAAGGACCCCCCGCAAACCAATAGCATATTGCTAAAAAGCTCTCAACACGCCTCGAGTGCCTGTAGAGGTAAACAAACACTTGGCGAAAGCTGCTACCCGCAACTGGGGACTCAGGTGTGACGTAATATGATATGGATGGGTTACTAGTCCAATATACGGGGATAAAGTGTCGAATACAAGTATCGTAGTAGATGTGGATATCCTGTATGAAGGGCAGTTTTCAAATGAGGGATGCTTTTGTCTGTATAGGGTGTGCAATTGATCAGCTGGTAAATTGAGGCTCTTAAGAGTAGTTTAGTAAATATACTCACATATTTTGATCCTTTTTGTGATGGACACATCTTTATAACTGTAACATTTACTTCTTAATTAGTTATAATAAGAATATTTTTTTAAAGACAGACAGTTTTGTTCAATAAAATCGTGTCTTACTCATAATATATAAACATTCACTGCCTGTGTAGGATGACATGGAACAACACTTGTCACGTTGAATGCTGAACTGCTGCACTAACTGCTGAAAAGTGGATTCTATATGACTATAAATAAACTAGTGCACCATTACCAAAATGAGCTTTTGATCACCTTGCAAGTAATAATAATAATGTAGTACATCTATGTTGCTTATTCAAAGAACTCACGCTCCCAAAAACTAATTCATTAACACTTTCATTTCACTGATTCCCAATCGTTCCCCGACCAAAATTAACCATTGTTATTACATGTTTTGTGATGAATGTAAATAAAAGATGCAAGTAGCACAATGGGGGTGTTACATGATGATTGAACCGTGATACATTGAGGATCGGTCGGGCGTATTGTAATAATTGTGACAACCTTTGAAGCGGAAAACATCAGATTTGTAACGCTGTGGAGTGTTAAGGTTGTGTTGGGATGTAATGAGAGTAATGTATGATGTGTCACGTGCTATTCTGAGGCTGTGTTTTTTACTAGTAGAAGGCGTCCTTACGATTGGTAGTACGGTTAGAATGATTTCTGATGTGGTGGAAAATATTAGGTGAACGTTCAAACCCGATGTTCTTAAATAAAAAAATAATAATTAATAATATAATCTTACAAAATAAAATATATCAATCAGATCACCGTCACAAGAGTTATAAAATAAGTTAATTCCCTTTCGCAATTTTATTCGCGATATACATATTAATATCAGCGGTATTATCCGATAATTCTGTCGGGTTGATAGTCTATCGCTAAAAAACTTTGATTACCCTTAACCGCCTCCTACTACCATATTCCAGCAAGAAAGGCAGCTAGTTAACATTACACACCTAGATATACAAACACAACGACCATTCACACCTATTGCAACGAGCTTTCACGAACTGAACCAGGGACCACCATCAGAGCACTTAGTAAACAGAATCACGTTTAAAAATCAACAATATCAATGCATAACTAGACAAGAATGTTATTTTCGTACACAATAAGGCTTTATATCGACGATCGCTGTTCAAGGGCTCTCAAACGATGCTCGCTTGAGTTTCATAACCTACTCCATTACTATGATGACGTTTGTGGGCATGATACTCAGGTACATACTTAGTTTGTGCACTTGGTCTTGTTAGATGATTTCTTAAGTTCAGTCCAAAGTGTAAATATAACGCAAATAGCATCAGCATTCGCCTCTTCAGTTAAAATTAACTACTAACATTTAAGATTATGTTTTACGGAAAATTTCCTTAAAGGACATAGTCTCTGATTAAAAAACAGCTAATGTTATAATTTTAAAACTCTAACTGATACAAAATTGCATGCATATTTTTATAGTGCAATTCGTAAGAAGCAGCCAATGTTAAGCTAATGTAGAAATCAGTTTAACCTAATTACATTATTAAAAATTTTATTAGTATTAATTTCCCTACGATTTGTATAATAAAAATACAGTGTTGATAATATTTATTCAATGACAGGTGTTACATACATATCTGTTAGACCAAATCAAACTAAAAACTATTAATAACATTATAAAAAGCTCAGAAATCGATCAGAATTAATTCAAGATGCGACACGAAATCGCTGTGTCATCAACACAAGCGTCACTCAAGGAGGTGGCGGGTTTTGAAAATAATCTCCATGGGACTATAGTTGAGTGCGAGTTTGCGTCCATTGTATGCCATACAGAGTAAATACTCGAGACCAAATCATTCTGAGAAGACCATTGTCCCTTCTCTATTACAAAATGGGACCAAATTTATTTATCCTAGTGTGGGACGCCTTCGAGAGGTTCTGATAGAGCAAACAAGCCCTGACGCTTCGATGTCCTGAGTTTACACCTGCACTTCAGGGACAAAGGGTTTTCTCGTTACCATCACGAAAAAAACATCAAGGATAATATTTAGCCAAAAGACGACTGTCACACGGGTTTGGTTTGTGCTTTTATGTTGCTATCTTGTTTACCTATGCCTACTTTTGCTAGAATCAGGAGTGGATTCGAATAAAAGTGTTTTTCTGCCAATTTTCTCAGAAAGGGTAGTTTATTTTGACTGTTTTGTTTAGCCATATTTAGAATACAGGAAAAAGGTACTGTTTTTTTAACTGAACGCATATTTCGAAGGTAATATGGAATTTTCAGAGGTCTCCTAATTTATAATTGACCAGAATTCTGCAACCTACAAAATTATTGTACTATTTTGCCTAATTAATTTTATCTGTTACAGAATTTTAAGGTTGCTTCTTATTGTTAGTTCAAATAACTCACAAACCAAAACAACAATTAGGAGCCTAACAGCTAATAAAAGTGAGTACATAAGTATTTTCTATTTAACTCTCCCACACTTAATAACGGTAGCTCATTACCATCGGAAAGTTTTCGGTCAAATATTTAGAAACGTCGCAAACCACTCGACTAAGACTGGTAGTGGACATAGCCTCTCTTGGGAAATGGAGCTGACTGTGGGATTATCTGGTTACGATGAACCACGGGTCAACTTTAACCTTAAACAAGCTTCAAAGGGTCATCAAATATCGTTGAATAATGACCGAGATAATGGGACTCAAAACTCGGTTGGAGACAACTTTTCCAATAAGTATTTGAATCGTAAAGCAAAATCTGAATAACTTTTGAGAGATCACAATGAGGGTTCGTAATTAAAAATTGAAATTTTATACAAAATAAAAGTATCACATTTTAAGACTAGATTTTAGTTGAGTATTTAATATAATAATATATATAATAATAACATGTCAGGATTGCAAAACTGCTCTCTCTTGTTTTAAGATTGGCATATTTTATCATAAAAGTAGTTTTGTTTATAATTGTTAAGCTAGAAAAAACATTATCCTTTAACCAAGGTTCTTCAATTCCATAAATAAGTTAAGAGGTGATGATACTATTGAGGATTAAGAGTGGTTCTGTATAAACGTTTAGGGACGTTTCTTTGTGTTCAGGTTATCCTGTGGGAGGTATAGTTGTAATTGTGAAAATCTATAAACAAAATGACCATTCTGACATTTCGCTAGACATTATACCAATTTACACAGTGACGTTCTTACTCACATTGCCTCAAGTTATTGCAGAGGCATGCTTACGCGAAACTCTCATCAGAAACACATGAGGCAAACAGATGTAAACAAACACGAATTGAGCCGTGCCTTGAGCAAACCACTTCAGCGAGCGTTTACTCGCCTCCACGCAATGAATGACCCGTTCGTACAGTGTGCATCAGGTATATACCATGTTGGATATGATATAATTCAAAATAGTGTGATAAGGGAAGGTTATGATTCGAAATATTATGTAGTGACTGAAAATGAAAAGGGCATGCTTCGATGATTTGGACTTTTTATGCAGATGAATGATAGTAGATTGACAAGAGGAATATATGTGGGTGAAGAGGAAGGGTGGTTACGTAGGGGCCGTCCCAATAAGATATACGACAGTCAGATAGACGCTCTATTGAGAAAGGGTGACGTTAGGAGTACCTATAACCGCCGAGTGTGTATGAGGAGGTTTATGAGTGTCAATGAAGCTAGAGCGGTTTGTCAGGATCGGGACCGATGGGGATCCGTGATCTCTGTCTACCCCTCTACAGGAAATCGCATGGATATGATGCCATAATAAAAGCATGTACACACTGATGTACTCGTTAGTCACCACCATTCAGGTGGTTGTGTCTCTGGTGAAAAGAGGGTTATATGTGACTAGAAATATTGTACCCGCATTTACGGAGAAAGGCACGCGCATTGCTAATAATTTGTAAAGGGTCCGAAAGTGTATGTATGAATGTATGTTTACGGATAGTTACGAAGCATTGATCCATGTAATATGTATAACAAATAGGTCTCATAATAAAGAAGGACGACAAAGCAGTAAGAATAACAAGCATGTACGTGGATATTTTGATATCATTGAAACGATACTCCGTTTTCAGTACCTGATAAATCAGTCAATACAGTGAACCAAGACAAGGCTTCAATCGAAAATAACAGTCACACATTATTAATTATAATAATGATTAACGCGTATGGCTTTTACTGTACTTAGCAGGTACACGCACAGTGAGAATAAATAAATGTTTTTGCTGTTGTTCAACGATTCATTAACGGTTAGTGGTTGTAATGTTTACACACACTATAGTGACTAATTATATTATTTATAGTATGAGAATGATATTATGTCTTTAAGATAAAAATCAAGCAATTGATGTGCTTATTGATAAGCGAGTGGGCCGAAAAGTAGATGAAAATGTATTTGTGAAATACAAAGTTTTTTGTGAATATCGGCTCCGATCTTGTCACATTGAAAAATCTTACTTATATATAGTCTTATACATATATATGTCTACTATTAGTTTTTGGAACACTAGTGACGGTAATGAGTTAAATTACCTCGCCAACGAAATATTTCACTCTCAGCTCCACGGCATTAAGATACAGCTGATAGCAGATAGATATCAGAAAATCAAAAATTATGCTTAACTACAAATTTATTGTGGCGTAGAGATGCAGCGGTCGATTCTTTAGCCAAGAGGCAATGAAAATTCCAATATAAAGACAATGGTAATTTACGCAATATTCCTTGCCTTTACGATTCAGAAAAGCATTTTATATTTGGCGTAGGTATCTCTTTCGGACGACGCCCGAAAAAGCTTGAAATCTAACCTGAAGTAAAATATATCGTTGACAGGAGGCAATTACACAACAAACACTATGAAAATACCTACAGGCACTTTTCAAAGCAAACCTCTCACATATTTGTATGCCCCCTTGACACTGGTGTTTGCTTTACCATTCTTTTAAGCGATGTGAAGACCTGACCCCGAGCTCAAGTGATACGAAAATAGTGGACGCGCCCAATGTTTTTTGTGTCTCTCAAAACAAATGAGTACTTGGAGTGACAACAAATGGGAGAGAAGGGGTCATAAGGCGTAGGAACCTACGTTTTAAAATACGTTAGTTAAAGACGTAAGAGAAATATTCAATTGTAGTAGAAATATTCTACAAGTATAGTTTCCAAAACTTTATAAATTATTGAGCATTATCCAGTTATGAAAAATTTTCATGATATTAAAATTCCAATTAATAACATCACACATACATAGATATATGTATGTATGTTATGCTCTCTACACCAATCTTGACAGGCTATATAAAGGAATTATATTTCATCACTGGCATCCATACCTATACATGTTTGGACCACCAAAGAATGGTTAACCGTAATCCTTAAGTCACCTTGATTCAATTACATGGTTAACCATATTCCTTGTGTCTCTTTTATTCAATTACTTCTATTTCATCCCACAAACTCGTCATATACAGCTTAAATTATAACTTCAACGTGAGGTGTGCTATTAATTAGCTTGGACACTTCTGTACGTCTGTGCATTCCTAAACAGAGGCACGTTCACTGCAGCTGTCACGGGATATTGGGTTACGCGCAGTGTTCTGGCCTCATGCAAAGCACCACCCCGCGGGGCAAGGGGCAAGAATGAAACGGGATGGTTTGGGACTGCAAAACGTACTAAGATTACTATAACTTGTATATGAAACAACGTTTAAATGCATGGTAAAAAAAAAAGGTTTTAAGTCTTTGAAGTTGAACCCTGATAGCGATTATAGGACGTGAATGTATATCTATGTAAGATTTAGTTAATTGATGGATTTAAAATCAACGATGACGGCTATTTGTGATTAGATAAAAAATGAAGAGAGTGTTATACGTGTTTAGAAATTAGATAAATAACCAGAAAGTCAATATTATTACGCGTATCAAAAGATTATTTCAATATTACAAGAAGAATCTCTACCTACACTGTATAAGTTCTAATGAGAAGAAGTGTATGTTATTTACATACAACATTGCTACCTTAAGTTTTGTGATCTATTCCTAGTCCTAAATCGTCTTATATCGTTATAACTTATTTATTAAAGAGGTACTCAGAAACTTTATTGCAAGAAATAATAATCGTGTTGCATTGTATTTGTGCTTATCCTGTATAAAAAAAATATGCCATCTTAAAAATATTTAAAAAAAAATTTGCACTTATGCATAATAAGTTCGTAATATTAATTGTGTTTTTAAAAACGATATTTTTGGTCGTCTTCATCACTGAAAGTTACAAAAGACTTACGTAATCATATCGCACTCCACTCGAAACCCTCATCAAAATTCTGAAGCACAAATACCCCATATCAAAACGCATTGAATATCAATATCTTAAATTCATGCATATAATCATCCTTAATAACAAAACACACATTCGGTTCGATTGAAAAGTGATTATTAAAAATATTATTGTAACGAATAGGCCCTTTGAAAGCTATTGTGATATAAGAAACGGGCTTTTAATTGAATCACAAACTGGTGACGTGCCGACATCTAGCGGTGAATAGGGGCACTGCTCAACGCTTTGTAAATATAAAACAATCATTTGGACAGTTCAAAGAGCCGACAGTTCCTTGGTGCAACCTAACCTCCTAATAGCGTGGGGTGCAAGGCAGAAGAATGTTGGTTAACGTAACCTATATACAACATTTGTGGTTTATGCAATGCATGCCATGCCGTGACTTACAAGGTACATTATTAAAATATTATTATTATATATTATTATTTTTTAAAGGTAACTTTATTATATAAAAACTTAAGCGATAAGTCCCGTTAGTTAATAATCATGGGTATAAATTGCGATTCTCTTAAAACTATAAGGTACAAATTATATGTCTAATTTTTGTATTATAGTATTGCTAGTCTCAGATATAAACAGTAGGCTAACTAGCTGCTATTCCGTTGGTACACAGTCAATTAAAGGAATTCATAGGCTAACGATTTGTCATTAAAAATCCATATCAATGCCATCACAAAACCCTGATACTTTAAATACAGGCTTCCAATCTATATATGTAAGTGTAACTAGTGAAAGGACGAAATACCCGCTATCTTCTTCTCTTGGGCCACAGGCCAAGATGGCGCGAGTGATGCCGAGGCGTCCATCACGCCCTCACTCCGTGGAGGAGGCTGACAGCGCAACTCATGTCTAGGGCGGACGGCCACTGAATCTCTTACATATTGGTATCTTTATAGGTTATGATTTTTACATAAATTTAGGTGTCCATATGGTTGTAACGACGCAAGAAGATATCCTTTCAGCCTTAGTATTTACATAAGTTATTATTAAGGCCTATTAATCCCTCCGAACTGATATTCGTTGACTTAGTTATTTTTAATTCAAATTCAGCAAAACTGTGGCTAAGCCATCATAAATATAGAATTTAGGTAACAAGTTCGTAGCTTATAGCCCAATAGTCTATTAATCATTGGCAGTGTTATACGCTAACAGATCTTTTTAAAAGTCATATTATTTACATAGAGAGCTTAATATTTATAAATACCGAACTAGTAGGCCGCTTACTAAAGATATGATATGATTGAAAGGTCCTAATAATATCCAATAATAACAAAGGTTTAATCTTATAAAGTTTAGGATATTTCATACGAATTTTCTACCTAATTTTATAAAAATTATATGTAAACATATCTCAGTTTAGTACACCACGACCTTAACAGCATCGCAAACAATATAACACATATCGTTACTGACGATTAAAAACAAAAAAGCGACGCAACTATTTGTATGTGTGTTTAGTGTTAATCCCCATTCACTGAGCACAATAGACCTGTCTATAATATTTTTTCTCAAAGGTGCCCAAATAAAGGAGAGAAATCATACCTTTTGGGTTTCGAAACGATTAAATATATCATTAAGCCATTGTTCCGTATTTAATATTAATATTCGAAGTCTTTCAATACCAATCTAGTTCTGGTGAAGGGTACGTAAAAAGTGAAGTTATAATTGAGATATGATACCGTTGGTTAAGTTTTTATCATAACCATATGTGAGTTGAAACGTGCTTATAATTGCTTTCATTAGGAGTAAATGTGACTTAGAGTAACTTGGGGAAGAATGACAGCTGTTACCGTATTAATTTATTTAAATATTTGTCTAATATGTGTTTTTTAATATAACAACTGATGCATATTTAATAGACACCGTTTCTCAGAAGATATTGCTTTGTTATTTATTAACAAATGAATATAAATATGGTTCGGCTCATTATTAAATTTGATTTAAAAATATTCTGTTGTATTGGTAATTATGATAAAGACTATTGTAATAAAATATATATTAATAATTTAACACAAATGAACACACATTACAAAAATATTTTATTAATATACCGACCAAACTCGTAGATACTACGAAAATTCGTAGTATCGCATGCTTATCTTTACGACGTATTTTAATTATGTAATTTTTAATAAAATTGATTAAGTGTAACAGTTTAAACTTTCAGAGACTTCCAGCACAAATCTATATATATATATTCGAAAATCCTTTGCGGTGTGGATGGTACGTCGGATACGAAAAACTAATTTCCTAGGCCTTTTAATAGGGCATTATATAAGGAAATGAGATGACTTAAATTATAACGATTAAAACATTGGTGACGAGTTGCTAATCTATCAGCCTATAGATTTTATTGACATCTAGTCCATTAGTCTCATCTTGAGTGAAGCATTGGAGATTTGTCAGGATCATTCCAGGTGATCTCTCCCTATCTCCTTAGGGACGTGTAGAATTTAATCTATGTATGTACATAAACAGCACATGTAAAAAATAAATATGTAGGTTTTATTAACGTAAAACAACTTAAATTCAAACTCCTATCTATATATCGATACTCTACATAAACACGACGTGTTATAAACGCATGCTCCTAAATAAGTTCACACTAGCCGTGGCATAAGAGCGTCGTGACGGTGTCCACTTAATTAGAGGACCATTTTAGCGTCAGACCAAATTACAGGGCCCCTAATGCACTGCAGAGAAACGCTCACCAATCAGAGCAGGGCATGACTGGCCTATCCTTTGGGAACTGTTTTGTTTTTAACTGCCTCGGAAAGTGGTATAACATATGGTTACATTATAAGGCGGTTAGGTAAAGGGTCTTAAAGTTTTATGTCATACACGTGTTTTCTTTATTTATGATTAAGTGAAACACCGTTGGATCAGATAAGACAAGTAACAATAGTGGTGAAGTGTATGTAGATATAATACATTGGATTTTGAAATTCTAAGTAGAAAGTTACACATCATGATTGTGTTTTTGTGATGTTATGCCTTTTATGTTTCAAAATTATTCTCCTTAAATAATTGAATTAGTTCCTTTAAGTACATTTATTTGAAAATATGCTATTACATGTACATTAAAATGTAGTTTTAAAGTAGCACAAGTCAATCAACAAGAACTGGGTGACAAAAAACATAAATATTGACAAAGTAGTGTTCATTATGAGCACTCAATTACCACTAAAATTAGAGAAGGGAATTTATTTACTTTATCGTTCATATTATGAGACAATAAATTTTACTGTGTTTGCGACGATACTTCCATTTCGTTATTATGTTACTAGCAATTCTTCGAGAGATTAACTATGTGGAATTATATCAATTACTTATATATGCAACAATCACACAAACTTCAGACAATATTTCATCAATCGTCAATGATGATTTGAATACTCCAAATTGCACTATTGCTTCAAGTCAAAACCTTTCGTTTTCGGTTCTCAAATAATACTTATGAAATATCTAGGTACTCATCACACAGATAAAGATATCAGAAATATAAAGAAACAGCCCACCAGGTAGTTTAAAAATATTTGCCTCATTAGCTATTATTCAGCTTGTTTAATAGATGATATGCTGATGATATCTGAATGACTGAACTATGACAAATTCTTCAACTAATCAAGTTAGGTCGACTGAAGCTGTATTCGCTCAAAAGCCGCGTTCACAGCTCGAATCAAGTAGCTGAACTTTTTTGTTTGTCGGCACAACAGCCGATGGTTTTCGATAAAACATTCGTCATAATCGAAAGTGTCAAATCATTGCCTCCATTTACGCTTTCGATACAGATGGTAGCGACATTTGGTCAGTTTTGGTGAAAGCTTTTTGACACTTAATAAATATTCACACGATCCAATTCTATAAAAAAAAACAATTTGTTGCCTTTTTCTTTTGTGGTTACTGTGAGTAATACTATACATTCTGCTCTACATTAGTAAAGTAAAATGCAATGCTTATTTCCCTTTATACTAATACATAGTAGATAAGTGTAGTTTGATCATTATAAAACACTATGAAACGCAAATACATATAAATCATAGTGAAACGCATTGAAAAATAATTAGTCAAAGTAGGTATGTATGTACTGTCTCTACAATAGGTAGCTATATAGACCCAATATCAACGTTTTACCATGAAAAGGCAATTCCACTTAAAGTAACTTGATTACTAGTTGTAGCAACACATCACTCACCTTCCCTTTCCTTGTGCAACGGCTGATGGCTTTTAATTTTGCTTATCACTCATGCAAGGTGCAATGTACAAGATTCATGCCCATTCCTACCTACCGATATTGCGTATTTAATGGAAACGTACGTGTACGAAAAATATGAACAACATCTTTATCAGGTAATAATCGGACTCCAAACCATAAAACTTTTTAACATTAAGGTAGTAAAAAGTATGTACAAAATAGTACTAGATTCATACATCAGTAAAAACTGTGAAGTAGGATATAAAAGTACGCTGCATACCATAATTTTATATAGTCATCGTGAGTATAGTAGTAAAAGTAGAGATTTCTTCCATTAGGTGTCCCAAATTGAGTTGTCGCTAAAAGCTGTATAGAAACAAAGTGCGCGAAATGGTTTGATTGCCCAATTGGGCTGACAAAGGGAGCGGGAATTGCATTAGGAGTCTCTGCCACTTCACACTCGCTCCATTAGAGAAATAGGTCAGCGATATGTAGCTACGACAATACAGCTTGTAATAGAATCAACGCCAAAGATCAGAGCTTTTAAATAAAGAATTAAATACTTGTTAAAAAGGTCGGCTGTTAATGCACCTTCTTGCTCAATAAGATTTTATCTTTGTGACATCTAAGTGTATTTCCTATTAATATAATAAGGTTTTCATTATTTAGTGTCATTAGATCCAAATATAAGTCCTAGGAACATACCACATTTCTATTTTTGATCATCATCGTCTTTCTAGAGTAAGAAAGAAAAGAAAAAGTCGTTTCACACGACCCTTGGTAAAATAATATTTAGATTCACACCAACAAACAAAATGACGATGACCAAGCAGGAACGATGAAAGTAAAGTAATTATTTATCATTGTCTATCAAAATATTTTTAGTATAATAGGCTTAGAGCGGTGTAATGTGTGATTATAAAGCTACAAAGCTGTATATTTGGTTAATGGAAGTGTAGCTGTAGTGATGTGGGACATTTGTCGATATCATCGACTTCTAGAAATAAAATCGTTTTTTAGTGAATTTTATTAGTTTCGGGATAAAGTGTTACTCTTCATTTCTAATGTACAATACTAGTTTACCCAACTATATGCCAAAATAGAGTAAATATGTGAAAATACCTGTATATATACAGAATACATGGTTACATAACAATCATACATTTTTTATTAGTAATCAGAAGCTCACAATCTTAAAAAAGTAATAAAACAAACTATAGGTACATTCAAAATAAATTGTAAACAAATCGTATCGTAAACTAAAAAACATATACAAATATCGATACAGCATTCATCGATACACTAGTCCCACTCCCTAAACACGAAAGTAAGTGTGTGGAGGTATCGTGCTTCGCGATCAGGAGCTTAATTAGAGGGAAGAGGCCCCGCCCGCCGCCTCCCGGGCCACTTAAAGCTACACCGCCTCTAGACATTAAGCTAATAAGCATCTAGCGACACCTTACTGAGTGCTTGTGAAGCTTTTGCTTATGTATACCTATTAGGTTGCGTCTTTAATAAAGAACGCCGACGGGAAGTGCTGCCGATGTTTTTGTTTCAAAAAAGTGTTCCACTGTCTGTTGACAAACTTGAGTTACATGATTTGAAATTATGTAAGACAGAGATAATTGTGGGAAGTTAATGAAAGTCTACTAGTGTACTTGTGTAGTCAAGATTCCCTGTAGATTAAGTTCTGTTGCCATGATTAGAAATGTAATAAGTTTAGGAGAGAGAGACACAGAAATCCTTTGGTTCCGGGTTTGATCTGCGTCAAAAACGTACCAATGGTTATATTAAAAATACAAATACATTCTATTAAAAATACAAATGAGGTACAATAAAAACCATTTACGCAGATGATTCCACAGTCTTTTTGGTAATAATCGGTGACTATAGTAAACAATGTGACTTTTCAATGTCAAATAGGTAACAATATGGTAGGTAAGCAAAAGAAAGTTGAAAATAAGGGATATAATTCGTATTTAAGATGAACAGAAATTCCTTTTCTAATTACAACAGAAACCAGGATTTTATTAGTAAGTTCATTGCTAAATTTAGTAATTTTCTAAAAGTATAGCATTACCAACTATCTCTAAAAGGAAACTTCAACGTAATCCAGAACAATACAAACAAATAGGCCTTAGGTCAACACTTAGATCGTACTATCAGCTCTGTATAATTCATATACGAGTACCTATATACGAGCTTGAATGTTTTTAAAATTGATGCTATTTATAACAACAATTGATGTACACTACAACCCTTTGCAATATTATTAAGAAATCCAGATAATATTGTTTATAAGAGAACTAATACTACCTGTCATCCTTTTGAAATAATGGTAATAATAATAAATCTTTACTATTATAGTCTTAGTATACAATAAAAGTTGCTAACTGCTTGCTGAATATAACCAACAGATGACAACCAATCCGGGTAAACTATTCGCGATAGCAATAAGACAAATATTAGACTTAATAGTATTTTTGTTTTAGACCCAGCACCAAGAAATACCCCACTAAGAGTGTCTTCTAAATCAGGTCCTTTGTGGCCTGAAGATATTGGGGACGAAATCGAAAGCATACTGCTCAGTACTCCCTCAGAGAAAGAGACAAGCGCTAGCCAACACAAAAGCCCTTGGCACCACGTCTTCCCAGACCCTAACGAGGAGTCAGCGATGCCTAACACGCCTGTGAATCTACCCAAGAAGAATTCAGAAGAGAATTTCGGCAAAAAGTCTAAAATGAAGAAACCTAAAAAATATGAAAGTACTAGTTCAGAATCTAATGTAGAGGACATTTATACCAGTGATCAACCCGATTCAATGAACAGCACCTACATGGAAATATATCAGGACGAAAGTCAAACGGTATGGATATGCTCCTTTCCGAATATGGAATATGCGACGCCAGATCGAGAGAACCTTGATAATGCCGAATCATGTACCCCTCCAGCTATAGTGGAACTACCACCAGATTCGCATCACACGCTGAACAGCAATCAGTCATCATCGTCCTCTTATGATAGTCATTACAAACACTACCAACAATGTTCGTCGTCTGCGGGAACGTCGGTCTGTAAAAATAGGATTATAAAATGTCAACGGAATGTACAGAATAATTGGGTTGCAAATAAAATTAGTAAACCACAAACAAAACTCGAAAAAACACAGGCCGAAGGAGATCACAGACGACATAATATCCAAAAGAATGCAATGTCTCACCAAAGTAATAATAAAAACGATAAGGCGTCGTATGCCAATTTTTTCACATCTTACAGAACTACGAAAGTTTATGACAATACGACACAGACCGAATTAAAACCTGCCCAATGCAGATGCCTGTTAGATTCAGAAGATGTTACTTTCGATCAAGACGCTTTCAGATTATCAATGAAAGTGTCCACAGGCACCCCTATGAGTTTCGAACTGAACAGGATACAGGAAGTGGATGAGGTCTCAGGGAAACCGAGCTACTTGCATAGTTCCAAAGGCTCTGATAACCCGTACCATAGTTCGAAGAACTTCTCTTTTATTCCTTCATTGCGCTTATCGACTCTAGACGCTGATGGAGATGGGAAAAAGTCGTTTTGGAAGGAACTGTGTTGTTTAAATAAGTAACTGGAATACTGTGGTATGGAATTATAAATAGTCTGTGCATGAGAATATGTTGTTTGTGACGAGATGTGCTTTCTACAGATCTAACTATAGCTCGTATGATGGATGTAAATTTTCAACGTCTTTGAACTGAATAGGAAAACTCCCTGAGCCTGCTTCTTTTGGTTCTTCTCTTTGAAGCTTTTGGATCTCACTGTGTATATATGTACAAAGGATATAAAGATGTGTTTTTACCTTTAAAACCTATTTTTCCTATTATCGCCGAGACGAAATACATAAATACCAGAATATGATTAACAATGGGGTGAATACTGTGAGAAATGTTCTAGGCAACCCCACAGCTTGATGTGCGACTTTAAAAGACAAAGTGTGTAAGAGTTACTTTAAATACGGTGTCTGTCTTAAAGATTCAGATTATGACTTATTAGACTAGGAGATTATTGAAATAAAAGAAATGTTGCAATTGGCGAATTTATTAAATTCAATCACAAACTTCCCGTTAGCGAAGTATATGCGTCGCCAGGCACCCGCGCAAGCACTCTCTCATCCACACTACAACTAAGTGACAAAAAACTCAGCAATATTTACAATATTCCATCAAGAGGTTATCACATATGTCTGACATTTACAAGCACATTGCATTGTCAAGTGAACATTATTTCTATTACATACGACGTACAAGTGATTCGATTTCAAAAACCTACTTCTTCAATATAACAAACAGATAATCAGATATTACATCGGAAGGAATGTAATTACCACTTAAATTGGCCGTATTACACGTCAACATTTAGAAATACTTAAATTATAAGGTGCACTTTACACTGGGACTTGTTGCTACACAATTTAAGCTATTTATGAAACAGACACTAATTTCTTTTTGATTTTTGAATAATGTAAGGAATATTTAACATGCTAAACATTTCATGAATTGCATTTACTTTTGTTAAAGATGATATCACTTTTAGCAAACAAATTCCGCAAAAGCTTTCCTCCAAAAACATTTAACACACTAATTATTTTCATTCCATTACTGCGATATTTTCTTTCTAAATGTTGATTTGTAAATGAAAACTCTATCACTTATCATTTCTGTAATTATTTACAAATTACAGAGCTATTAATTTGAATGAATCATTCAAACCACTGGGTTGAACCGTAGTTTAATGTTTTAAATAGTGCATACAATTTAACAGTATACATATTTAGATACAAATTTCTTTATTTTACAAGTTTTGACTTCGATATATCGTTCCCATGATTACGAATAAGCTCAGAAAAGTCAACAAAATACAGTATATATGTTCCATTTATACAACAATATTGCTCAAACATCTTATTTATCAAGCGAAATGTTAAAATTGTTGTAATTAATCAACTATTTTATATTGAATGTATATAGCCTTTCCGTAAAAAGTTATCAGAAAAAAGTAAAAACAATCATCGAAATGAGAAATGTAATGACGTGATTACAAAATTTCTAGTTTAAGAAATTATAATTCTAATAGAATTTATAGTTTTGAACATTTTACTTAAGACATTTGAAATGAAATGCAAATAAGATGTATATTTATATTTATTATATTACTAGTACAGAGAGTAGAATCTCAGTAAAGTCTGTTTAAAGTGAAGCAGTCTATATTCATCAGATTTCATTTAGTTTCATATTTCAAAATACTAACATTCTTGTAACGTAACGTTCTTGTTTCTTAAAAAAAGCATAAAAAAGACTTAATTGTAACTAATGAGAACACCGGAAAATAAATAACTAAATTAGTGAGGTTCAACTCATATTTCAGTCAGTAAGAACGCATACAATGTTGATTACAACTTTAAGTATAGCAGAACAATCTGTTAGCCATATAAATTGACAATTTAGAAAACCATATCAAAGAACCTGAATCTGCAAAATCATTTTAACTAAGCATATATAAAGAAAATGTCTACGTGTAATACTTGCCATTTGATAGACTAGACATACGCTACCTGCGACCGGATCAGAGGGATCTATACATTGAAATGCCATCTATCTATTGCGGCTAGAACTACTTGATCAGAGAGAGCTATTCTGTGGTGGCAGGGTCAGTTCGCGCCGTATGTAGAAGAGGATGTATGGCTTGCAGTTGGCGACCGTTTCGGATTCAGTCGCGCGCACCGTCTGGTCGTTGAAGTGGAACCATTGCTCCTCGTTGATCGCGAACGCTGTGTAGTGGCCCGAACCGGCGCTGCAAGTACAAGAAATCATTTAGTACACCTTCAGTTAAACTGTTGTTGTTTTATGAAGGTTTTATCAGGCAGAAAAGTAGTTTTCATAGGTTGTACTTTCAGATTTACAGTTCGGTACAATTAACAACATTTGTTACTTAAAAATACGTTCCAACTATAAACCTTAATTGCCTTTCATACGCCGAATAGGTAGTGTTTCCAATAAAGCTAAATAACAAAATACAAAATAAATATAACAAAACACCTTCGTGTACACCTTTAATATTAATAACCCTAACTCAATGTTTATTCACGTAACAATACCTCACATATAATAAATAAATACTACTATTCCCAGATCCTTTCCTCAAATAAATATCAATGTATAACTCAGTTAACGGTGACATATTATTATTAATAATACAACAATGCATTACGTATATAATGATGAAGTGTTTTTATTTACAATATTAATAACATACCACCATGGTTAATAACTAACGGGACTTATTGCGTAAGTTTTTACATAATAAAGTTACCTTTATTATTAAGCCGACGTTTCTTACGCGATAAGTCCCGTTTGTTATTAATCATGAGTATAAATCGCGAATCTCTTAAAACTATAACATACCACCAAATAAAAGTACTACATATTTATAAACAACCATTAGCCGGAGCATTAGGAATATATAAGAGTGAAGTGGAAGGGCGGTTACGTAGGGATCGGGCCAATAAGACATATAGCAGTCATATAGACGCTATATTGAAAAAAGGTGACGTTAGGTGTACCTATAACTACCGAGAGTGTATGAGAGGATGTATGAATGTCAATGAAGCGAAAGAGGTCTGTCAGGATCGGGACAAATGGGGATCCGTGATCTCTGCCTACCCCTCTACAGGGAATCAGGCGTGATGTGTATGTATGTATGTATGTAGCCGGAGCCGTTTTCTTACCCAGAGCCGTGATGCACGATGACTGCCGCCAAGTCGTAGAGGTTGTTCCCGAGGCCCGACCGGCGCGTCTCGGGCACGTTGGCCAGCACGAACTGCGACATGTCCAACGCCTTCAGCGGGAAGCAAACGCTCGTGTCCACTTTGGTTCTGGAATGGACAACGTTACATAAAAACTTATGCGATAAGTTAGTTATTAATCATGACGTGAAGTTTTAAGAGATTCGCGATTTATACTCATGATTAATAATTAACGGGACTTATCGCGTAAGTTTATATATAATAAAATATAATAAATGGTCTGCCCGTGACCATGGCTACTGCAACGTAGCCGAAACGTCGGGTTAATAAAGGTAATTTTACTGTATAAAAACTTACGCGATAAGTCCCGTTAGTTATTAATCATGACGTGAAGGTATAATATGACGAGATGCGTAGTAGGATCGTTGCTAGGAACGGTTAACACATAACAAGCATAAAGACTGAAATAGTTTTTACATTTTTATTGGTCTATAGCCAGATATCAAGTAAACCATAAGCTAAACTAAGCGCTATGCGTTGTTACGTTGCAGTTTATGACGTGTTACAGGTATACAAATCATATAGTATACTTACAATGTTACTACATCTCAAAATTAATACAGTTATGAAGACGTATAATAAAAGAGGTTTTATTATATATGACCCGCTCCGGCTTTGCACGGGTACAAAATATATAGCCTACTCCACTATTTAATAGATGTTATTATTCATATAAACCTTCCTCTTGAATCACTCTATCTATTAAAAAAAACCGCATCAAAATCCGTTGCGTAGTTTCAAAGATTTAAGCATACAAAGGGACATAGGGACAGAGAAAGCGACTTTGTTTTATACTATGTAGTGATAATGGAATGTACCTAAAATAGTTGTTCCAGCGGAACCTTTTGAGGTGCAGACACAGCACGTTGGGCAGCCGCCTGATCCAGAACTGTTTGGTGGACTTCTGCTTGCACTTGCAGCTGCTGCAGTAATACCGCTCGCTGTCCGCTAGCTCTTCCACCTGGAATGGCAAAGCTTGATTGAATGGGTGTATGAACATGGTATGGTATGATACGGAAAGTTACCAGCTGCCTCAAACTCGGCATTTATATAAAACAGGCTTTAAATAAGAGTTTAAAGGACTGCGAAGATTTTTTACTGTTCTTAGATACATCAGATGACATATACACAATTTATTCATAAATATATTTTTATATTAATTCAAAAACACACTATGTATTTAATTCAATTCTGTACTAGTCTTATTTACAGTATAACTAACACAATTAACCTAAATACCTAATTAACAGTGTAATAAAACATCTGAACATCAAAAATCACAGGCATCATTTACTCCACTCAATTTTAGATCTCAAATCGTATAGTATAGTATAGTATTAGTAGTATCGTATAGTATTGATTAAATCTCCATATGCCCACCTGTACGAAGCTGGCGAGGCAGTCCATGAGCGCGACGGGCGTGTCGTGGCGGCCCGTGTCCGGAATCTCGAGGGACAGGTCGAGGAACGGGTCGAACTTCTTACTCTCCGTGCCGCACGCCAAGCAACGCACCTAGAAATGAACATATATTATTAAACTAGCGACCCTTTGCACATCTGGCTATTTAATGGATGTTATTATACATATAAACCTTCCTCTTGAATCACTCTATCTATTAAAAAAAACCGCATCAAAATCCGTTGTGTAGTTTCAAAGATTTAAGCATACAAAGGGACATAGGGACAGAGAATGCGATTTTGTTTTATACTATGTAGTGATATCATGTATTAACAGAGCTATTTGTTCAAGGATCTCTACTTCTCATCTAGATTCTAAACAACGAACCTTGAAAGCGGATATTGACATGATATATGAGTATTATGTTTTGGGCTGTATTTATCACATCAATTAAACATCTTTTATGTCTTCAAAAATCATCATTAACTACACTAATTTGTAAACTAATCAATATACTGTACATACATAAAAACACGCCCTTAAATCTTAAATCGCTTTCAGCGTGAACTAAGGCACATCATATATTAGCGTGGCATTACGCGGGGTGAAACGAGGTACGTGGGATGCAGGGCAGATATTACAACCAATTAAAACACAGCATTTGCGAGACAAAACATAGGTATCTTCTTTCTACTACACATTTTTGGACTCCGCACCAATTAAAACACGCCATTTTAGACTCCGCACCGCGTATCGGGGACCGCGCCTTTCGCCGGGTCCTCTTTATATTTGGTTCGTGGGTTCAATCGACTTCCTAGCGTGACTGTTCATGTGATTGTAACACCTTAAGGGCTCTACAGACAACCGCCGAGCTGGACGCCTTTTGAGATTACCACAACTAGCTGTGTGATCATATTTGAAATGTAAATTAAATTTCATGTAATACAATTTAAATAGAATTTAATGTAAAATGAAATGAAATGTAATTGTATGAGTTGTGTATTGTGTAATTCAATTATTGTCTATGAATTCTATTGCATGTTGAATATTGTATGTAATTGATGTGGATGTCTCAATAAAGATATTATTATTATGATCAATAAGTTCTCACCTCACTCTGCAGCGTGCCCCCAAAGACTGCGGTGACGATGGAGGCGGACCCTGCCCGCGGTGACGTCACGAACCCCCCGTCTTTGCTCTCTTGCGGCAACAACTGGAGCAGCTCTGTGTGTAACCTGGAATTAATGTCGACATACCATGTTTATAAGTTCATCATCAGCCTAAAGTAATTCACTATTGGACGTAGGCCTCCCAAGGGTACGCCACAAAAGACGATCTTTCGTGGCCCTCATCCAGCCACTACCAGCAACCTTCTTGAGGTCATCGGTTCACCTGGCAGGGGGGCGTCCTACACTACGTTTACACAAGCAATATCAAATAATATGCCACATTTTTATTTTTTCAGAAGTTTTCATTAGATGAAACATAGATGGCACTGTAATTATAATTTGATTTTTATATTATATTCTTCGCTTCTGTTAGTAGCAGGGTTATGTTATATAGCCTAAAGCCTTCCTCAATAAATGCTCTATCTAACACAAAAAGAATTTTTGAATTCGAACCAGTAGTTCCTCAGATTAGCGCGTTCAAACATACAAACAAACTCTTCAGCTTCATAATATTAGTACAGATTCTCATTCGCACGTGAAACACATCACTTGTACGATGAGGAAAATTGCAGTAACAAATCCATCCCATTGCAAAGATACCTTCAGTTAGGCTGACTGACTGTTCCGTGAAAATTGAGTTCTATGTGACCATAAATTAATTACTACACATTTGGAAAACTTGACACGCGACCTTCTGTATTCTTATTTCCGTTGCGGTCGTGCGCGTTAATTTAATATTTGTGTTGTGTGTGTTAATTTGTATTAATTTATTATTCACTCGTCACGATCCTATCCTATTCTTTCCTATCCCTTGTAACAACCACTACATTGTTCCCAAGAATAACATTTGAAAATATTAACGTCTTATCACTACATAGTATAAAAGAAAGTCGCTTTCTCTGTCCCTTTGTAAGCTTAAATCTTTGAAACTACGCAACGGATTTTGATACGTTTTTTTTAATAGATAGAGTGATTCAAGAGGAAGGTTTATATGTATAATAACATCCATTAAATAGCCAGAAGTGCGAAGCCGGAGCGGGTCGCTAGTAAATCTATATATATATATATACATATAAATATATACGTCGTATACCCACTCACCTATCCAGCATATACCGCAGGAACTCATGGGCATCCTGTTGCTGGTACCCCCTAAACCGGGGCACCACCTTCCATATCACCAGGAACAGGCACTCGGGCGAAATGGCCCCTTTGGAGCCGCACCCGCCCGTGTTCAGGTTTATCAGCACCTGAAATTTATTTATTTATTTATTAAGGAAACAAAACAGAAATGAACACAGAAAATAAATACATAAAACCAAAGATACATAGGAAAATAAATGCGCTCATTTCCATCCGTGTGCTTCGAAATGAAAAATATTGTCTTGCTCTTATAAACGTTAACCTTATAAAAAATTACTGGGACTGCACTTTTAGCGCTGACTGTATATGCGTCTTCTTATTTATATCGCGTTTAGTTTGATATTGGTATACAAATGCTGGATTATTGTAAATCTGCCTATTTTTCGGAACAGTCCTTCGACAGCTACTTCCAAATTTCATGAAACACCACCTTTCACGTTGGGTGAAGACAGTGGTCACTCAAATTTAGAACATAATAGAAAAACCCTTAGGACCAGATACACACAGGGACAGCTTACAAACAAAATATTGTTTAGCATAAAGCGTATCTATCAAAGAGCTTTAGCTCAGCGCTTTTACGCCATGTAGAACTTCTAATATAAGGTTTACATACATACATACGCTTCACGACTTGTGTATACACACTCCGTTTTTTATTATTGCGGGGTAGTCAGAGGCTTGAATGCCCATCTCCGAAATTTCGAAGGCATATTAGGTATGGGTCATTCGAAGCCCGCGGCGTATCACTAGATAGACAGCACCCAACGTGATCGCCGTATATAGGCACTGACTATTACCTATCCTGAGGGATAGGCAGGTTTATCTCACGATGTTTTCTCTCACCGATAGCGACTGTAAATTATGTACGTGAATGAAGAACATATATTTAAATTTCATTCATTTTGTACGCAATGTCAGAGTCGGGATTCGAACCTAGGACCTTTCTCATACGAAGTCCGAGGTCTTACCCACTGGGCCACAGCCGCTCCTAATAAAACTTCTAAAATTTATTAATGGTATCAAAGTATCATCCGCAGCCTCCTACCTTCCTGAGCTCCTCGGCCATGACGAGGTCGGTGATCTCCTGGCGCGTGATGCTGCGCGAGTGGTAGACGCGGCGGCCGTTGCCCTTCGCCTCCAGCGAGGGCAGCGTGCTGAAGTAGCAGCTGAACTCCTGGATGTTGCTCAGGCTCTGCAGCACCGCGTTCATGAAACACGTGTTGCCTGGAACGGGATATGATGGGATGAGAATAATTATTTAACAAGATCAGATAACTTGCAGGGTTATTCCAAATGCGTATACTAGATAATGACATAAAAGTTTTACTAATATAAATGGTTTTATCATTGAGTAATTGTCTAATTTTGTGATATTTTGGACATAAAAGAACTTTAACTAGTTGTCATGCTTTACGACATGATGGGTTAGATACGCCAAACCCATATTCCATGGTAATGCCATGGAATATGGGTTTGGTGTAATACCTTTACTTGAAAAAGAAACCTAAAAGGTATTCGAAGGCATGAGTAAAATGTATAATATTTAATCTTTTTTTGCATAGTATTCACACATCACACTTACAAGGTTTCAGATGTAAGATAACAGATCCCCATTATTCCCTGTCCTGGTAAACCACTTTCACTTCTAATATATTTCCCCTTCCCTCCTTCACTATATATGTTTTAGTCACGAATAGCACATTACATTAGACAATACAATTTCACATGAAAACCACTTACCCAAATTCTTTAAGCTACAACTTTCTTGTCCCTACTTTTGCCGTTGCAGGAGAACTTCTTCACCCTCGGCATGTGGGATTGAGAGTTCTCCGTTGAGCTGCTGTCTTCTGAATGAGATCTTTTCCTGGATCTAGGTCTTAGACTTCTCGCTGGCTCCTCTGGCTGAAATATTAACATACGCTTTTAACAAACATACATAAATTTACATATTCAGAGACACTGTATCTACCAGATCACTTTTAAATATCTAGATTCTATTAGTTTCTAGTTGACTTGGCATGCTGTGAAGAAGCGGTGAAAGCATGATATATTTCAACATCATGTTCTGAATTGACATATCTGACAACTATATATACTGACTATATTTTATATATCTGACAATAGAGATGTTGTTACAATTCTGTTCTCCCAATTAAAGGATTACGTCGATCAATGCTACACATGTATGCGTGTATAAATCAATACATAAAATGTATTTTTGGATATATAACATTACAATTCAACCTTCAAGCTAAACTAAACTGTATATTTTAATCATAATATATGAGATAAGCTTTAAATGGATATATGTGTTACATTGACTCATACATATGTAATCTTATATGTAATTCTATTCTCTATCATAGTTAATTTTATGTAAGTAATGCCTTTTACACATTTTTTACTAGAATTTTGATTGAATTATTTGATTTCATTGATAGATTATGTATAACGTTTATAGGTACGTTAGTTAAATCTGTTTCAAAAAAGTGACAACATACACGGGATTTGAGTGATGGATTAAAAAAACTCATAATGATTCCATTGGTGGAGAAAAGAACAGTGAAATGGGTATAAAAAACCTTTGACTAACTCAAAAGTAACCCACCTTAACAACTTTGACACTAGACTCTTCACTAAGTATTGGTAAAACTCCAGTAGGTGGGATCACTTCTGCTAGTCGCCCATCATCACTTAGCGACATCAAGGGATCTGCCTGAATATCTGACGGAACATTTTGTAATAATGCATTTATCTCTGAATTTGAACTAACTTCACTTCCGTCTTTACTAAGTTCTTCCCGGTCTGTTATAATATGCTCTATGGAATTCTGTCTGTCATTATTTGTTTTCATTATCAATTGTCTTATTTTGTCTATGCTTTGCTTATCTGTGTCATTTGAGACATAATCGTCGCATTTGTAGCTGTAAATGTAAGGTCAAATATTATATTATGTTAGCAAATCATAAAGTTTATAATAAATACACATGAGTGATATATACATATAAAAATATTGAGCAGAATCGTAGAAACAGCTAAGAAATATAATCATCAACAGATACATAAAATAGCTTTAATACAGATTCAAAATATCAGATAAAATTCTTGAATACTATCTCTGTTCAAATTATAGCCAAGTAAAGTAATATTAACATTGCAAGATACACATACATTAACATCCTTTAATCCCTTTCAGGGTGAACAGAATCTCGGATTACATTATCTCCTAGGTCACTCTTTAGCATGGACTTGAGAAATAAAGTTCATAAACCAGAAATAGTTACATTATTTTAAGTACAACAATAGTGTAAATATTATATTCCCTTACCAATACACAGAATATACATCGCAGCTCATACATAGCTGATGATCCGAGTCCTCTGCATGCTGTTTCGCATGCCCATTTATGTACCTGCCACAATTTACTGCCCCACAATTGAGGCATAACCAATTCTGTTCCTTCACTCCACATTCTGGAAAATAAACATCTTCATATAATATAATGCAAAACTAATTATGGGAGTTAACACCTATAAGAACTACTACATACATCACATATTATGATAGGTGCATTGGTGTAAGAAAACAATAAAGATTGATAGGTCCTAAATAGTTTGAATTCTTGAACTAATAAATTCTCTTATATTAAAGAAATTGGATATTCATACCATAATCCATAGCCAAAGCCAAATAATCCAAAAATAAAATAGTGACTTCAAATAAAAAAAAATGTTCTATTCTATTCTATTCAAATATAAAGAATTTTTTGATATATATATGTATGTGATTGATAACATTAGGGAAAACCAATATTGAAAATGAGTCAGAGGCTGATTCAATCACTGCAAAAGAGTTATATAACCTTTAATAGGCAATAAATTGAAGATACCCATTAAGTTTGAATCAGTAAAGGCTCTTGTACTATGACCACATATATTATCATAGATGGCTCTATTACATTGTTTTTTCTGTATGAAATTACTATTTACTATACTGAACAACAAGTAAAGTTACAAACAAGATGCAAGAAACATGTATGTATGTTTAAATGTCTAGGATTTAAGATCCATCCTAATTCACCACATAATAAACTAATTCATAATAAACTTTTAAACTGTAAACTTTATCCAACTCAATGTTTCCCACTAGGTATCGGGTGCTGTATTTAGCAATTTGCTAATTACTGAGGAGGCCTTTTTCTACACTCATTTTATGCCTTGAATTTTAACTAACGCGAACGAGGAACTTTGGTCTTCATGACTGATCTATTTAATCTATTTAACTAAAAAGACATCTAACAATTGTAACTAAGTCACTTTCCTTTACCCCAGATTATGGCTCCAGAACATCCCCAAGTAAAAGAGTTACACAAACAACTATTTAATAGCAGTTTATAACTGTGAGAACAAGATACAAGTTCTCAGCAGTGCAATAGATCTACTATTTGATAACAATTTCTCAACTAGGTTACAAGGACATCAATAGCAAACAAGATACATTTATTAATGACATCCTTTCAAATTGTCTTACAAAGTACACATACTGCTGCTATCTATTCAATTTGAATTGGAAATGGGTGAAAAGTCCATACATATTACATCCTTTAATCTCTTTTCCCCAATAGATTCCATACACCCCTAGTCCTTTAATTAATTCCTACTTTATGGTGGAAAGACATCCAGACCAGCAGGGGCCAAAGTATTAAAAGTATACTCAATGTTATATTAACAAGTCATAAATAGTGTCTAACTAATGGATATAGTACAAGTTCACAAATACTTTTTTACTTTCTTTTGTAACTAAGCTTGGCAAAATTCCCACTATTCATTTGTGTTAAAATCCTTGATTTCATTCAAAATTGTAATTGCTTCTATGAACCGAAATTTATATGTTTGAGTTTGGCGACATACTATTATATAGTAATATTATTATAACAATTAAAACACAAAATAGTTGAGAACCATGTTGCATCATAATTTTGAATTAAGAATAACTAACAAGTAAATTAAAAAGAATAACTAATTCGAGATGGAAAGCAAAAGCCAAGGACCGATCGCAGTGGAAGAGGCCAAGACCCACAAAAGGTTGTAGCGCCGAAGAAAGTAAAGTAAAGTAACAAGTAAATTAAACAAGAAGAATTCAATGTATATAAGTAATTGCAGTAAGTTGACAAAAAGGTCTAGGGAGTTGATGCCAATTTCTAAATGTATCTTCTGCATCTTTTGGACCAAAAGTGGGTAAAGTTAATGTTATTGGGGAAGGGATACCTAGGATTTAGTGGTAATATGCCTAAATTTTAAAGCCATAATGTATGTGTAAATAGTAATATAATAATAGATTACTGTCAGTCGTTGCTGCAAAATTAGTTATGAGTTATTCACAGTTCTAGAAGTATTCTAGATACTTTGTATCAAGTTCCACAAACTTACAATATGATAGAATAGATAGAGATGAACTTTAAAGATCCAATTGACTGATTTTAAGTCCTAAAGTAGTAAACTTTGAACTTCATCACCATTGTAGTATAGTTTAAATTTAGGACAATATGTAGGTAGTTAGATTTTAATATCATATCTAGGGGAAGTTAAGTTATCCTGAATAAAAATGATAAGATAAGAGATAAATGTAAGGAGTTGTAATAAGTAAACAATATTTAGCCATTCAAAATAACAAGAGACGAAGATGTATATCGGAAGCTGTATGACATACATGACATGATATTGATCTGGTTCCTGCTAAGAGAGAAGAGCAGGGAAGCAATGACTGAAATAAAACTCGTGGAATATTTTTGACACACGCGGCATCATCCTGTGACAGAGTTCAGAAGCTAGCCCCCCGCACACCTCACAACAGCGACAACAGCTGACTATCTACAATGTATTGATTTTCCAACTATAACCTCTCCAACTCGAGCAGTTAATTTTGTAAAGACAGACAGTTTCTGTGCACAATTGAGAAGGCAAATAAGATCCAGTTACCTGAACAATCGTATTTCTTTGTGATCTTGTCAACTTCCAGGGTCTCGCTTACAATTCTTACGTTGTCGTCCAAGTGCTCACAATTCATTTTTCATAACAACAATACAGTCAGAGTTTTTATTTAGTACAATAGTAATTTAAAAACCATAAAACTAATGAATTTCAAGATAATTCTGCAACTTCCAAATACGACGTGATGCAGTCAGCGAGCAAGCAAAACAATTAATTGGTGTTGCTATATTCACAAACAATAAAATGGCGTCGTTCTCCTCAAGCTTGTTACAAAAAAGTTACTTTAAATATAGCAATAATTTATAAGTTATTAGCTTAGAACATAATAAGTAATTTTCCCAAATTTACTATTCCAAAACTAATTTTCACTTAATTAGAATACAAAGTGGTTAAATTTAATAGATGTTGGTAAATACACAACATTTAAAAAAAGAAATAATTCTGTCTTGTGTCACTTAACACTGAGTATATCACAAGAATTAGTAGTAGAACGATATCTCGTTGATTCGTATGTATTAATGAAGCTGAATCTTTGTCAAATAAATTCACTATCTTTATTATGCCAAAAACTATACCAAATATTCAATATTTTCATCATATACATATTTCTATGATCTTGGATCAGTAACGTTTAAGATTCGTGGGTTGGGGATTAATATAAAGCTACATCCGTTCTTTAAATTAGTAACTGTGGTACTCTCATTACTGGAAATATATCCACATTGCTATAACGGCTTACATGCCCACCTCGGTAGTTCTGTTTATTTTATACAGACTCAGCAAGTCTTCTCTTGCATTTTATCTAATTTTGATGCATTTTAACTAATGAGCTCTAGGCGATAGTGGTCACTTAGACGTGGATGTAGATCAAAGGTTTATCCGTATCTGAACTGCGATCGAATGCTTAAGAAACATCTGTCATCAACAAGGACCTCGAATTCTGCGACCTTTCATTGCGTATTATTTGAAATTCGAGGTAACATATTCATATCCTAAAAAATTTATCTCCAAATGGCAAACTGTATTCTAAAAGCTATTTTGTGCGCCAATGGACAATTTAGCATATTAGAGTCTGATTAACCCTTATAGACTACTATAACTAGATCCCAATCTATTTATTTGGCATTAAACTTTGAATCTAGATCACCACCTAGAATCTAGCCCTAGAATGTAGATTAAGAACCATCATTCATAGAACATAACATGTACATTTTTATTTAGTCACACTAGTGTGTAACTATTCGTCAATAACGAATAAAACATTCATGTATTCTCTCAATAACCCTATCCTTGAGGAATGAAATAAAAAAACCACATGGAATATTTAATACATTTATTCTTAATTACGCCTGCTGTAACCACCCTGGGTAGCGGGTTGGGTCAACTGCAGTCCATTGATGTTGTTGAAATCCAGCATCTTCAACATGTCCTTGGTGTCAGGGTCCACCTCAATGATGTCATGCTCCAAAGCAGACACCTCTGGGACGTAGTTGTCACGCCTCTCACGCTCCTCTTCTTGAAGCTTGATGGAGATTCCTCTGACCTGAGAGTGCCTCAGACGCCTCATCAAGTGAGTTGCGAATCTGTAACAAGTAAATATTCAAATAAAATACCATTGTATGTACATCACATACAACAAAGAGAATATCTAGAGAACACAATGTGGTCTTTACGTAAATATTTTTATCACTATTTCAGGACTCAAATTCTCACTGACTATCTGAGAGAATACTAAGAGTTGTGATGACTTAATATCATATTATTCTAAATGAAGCTTTTAAGTCTCAGATGGTAGTACAATAGATTCAAATCTGTACAGAAATTCAGCAAGAATATACACACATTCAAATATTAATACTCAATTTTCTGATTGGTTTAAAGAACATTGGTTTTAAGATGAGATCATAATAAGGAAACATGCTTATTCCTTGATCAATATACACCAAAATGTTACAAACACCTGTCACATTCATGGAGCTGCTTGTCAAATGTAGCAAATGTATTTATGTTGAATAGTGGATAAAATAAAACCTTACATGACCTACTTTTCTAAATGAATGAAACATGTGTCCCCTAACTACCTCACAAGGGTTAATGACTATGAATTTACATATTAATGATTAAAAAATCTAACTTTATGCATTACCATCACAACTATATCTCTACACAGTATGTGTTAGTCACTTCAAAAGCTTACTCTTATAAAATTCCACATTACCAATGGTATCAATTAGAAATTACATTATTAAACTTTTAACATGTCAAGTACACTCTACATCTTCATCAGTTCTACACACTGCTTCATGAAAATTATAAAATTTGTGTAGGATAATATCCAAACATGATCAGAGTACTATATCAGTAATAACATTCATTTACAATACTTCACACAGAAATATGTATATTCACTAAAATTAATAGAATTAGTTGCAGAAACAGACATGGGCAGAAACAGAAACATACATAAGCGTATAAAAAGGTTTCACTGTAATAAGCACATACACAAGAGTTCTATCAGAGGGTAACATATAATTGAGGGATACAATCAAAACAATAACAACTTACCCAGCAATTTTGTTGCGCAGAGGTTTGGTAGGAATAATAGCGATTTCCTCACATATCCGCTTGTTTGTATCAAAGTCTAGAGTCAATCTAGTGTAGTATTTTTCAATGATAAGTTTAGCCGCTTTCTTTACGGTCTTGGTTCGCACACGACCCTGAAATTATAAATGAAGTGTATAAATATACATAAAAACCGAAAAATACAAATAGACTGAACATTATATTAGGTTTATTTTGTGTCTATCATTACAAATAGATATGATTTAAAGAGATATTAAAATATTTTACCATGATTGCGAATTTAGCTTGTAGAACTCTGACAGTTCAAGTAAAAGAGGTTAGTTCTTTTTGTTTATTTTCTAATCTGTGGTAAGTGAAGGGTCTGTAAAGGGTCTCATACAAGATCTATGCCCAGATAAAGCACACAATACAACTTTTTATACTGTTACTTGATTTCATACCGCAATGTTTACCGCAACGGGATAGGCAGAGACTATGGATCGCCACCTGAAACGATGACAAATCTCTCATGCCTCATTTACATACATTAACTTTCTCATACATATTCTTCTTTTCTTCACACTACGTACACCCGCCTTAATACAAATGTCTCCAATTTGATATACAATATATTAGTTCAGCACTTTGGTTTTATAGATTTTTTTGTAACCCTCTTGTAAATTATCGATCTTGATTATATATTCCGTAATTAACATAATTTTTACCCAGTGTTGAAATGTAATTTATTATCTTGTGGTGTATCCAAAAGGGATGCTTACGCCTATGACTTAATTAATTTAATTATCTTAGTTTACAAAATTTTTCAGTTACTCAGATGAGAATGAAAACAAAATCAAATAATATTCAATAATTTTACTAAAAATAATGATCTAGGCTTGTCATAAATTTCATTGGGTTGAATTATTATTTATTGTGCCTTAAAAATGTAATTTATAAGTGATTTTCAAACCTGTCAAAATGATTATAGAGATCGCGCCACATAAATTGGCAGTAGGCAAACTTGGAACTAAATTTGACGTTTCCGCCATTGCGTGTTATTTTGTATGAAAGGTAAATTTAGTATTACCAGCGTTGTATTTTTTTGCTCACTCTTTGTAATTTTTATGTTTGTTAAAGGTGATTATAATAAATTGATTTCCGGAGTTTCTTGTTAGTTCTTCTCCAAGCTAGGGTCTCCGCTGATCTAACCTCGGTAAAAAATATGTAAAGACAATGCTCAGTGCCATGTTTGAAATAGTTTTTTTAATTTATACTTAGATCATAAGATAACTTTCAAAGAGAGCTTGTGATAATTATAATTTTGAATATATTATGGCAGATGGAGGCGTCGCCGCAGTTGCATAATTCACTGTTGCCAGTAAACACGCCATATCGGATCATAATTATTGTTAAGGAACTGGCACACTGCTCACTTTCTTTGTAATCTTTATGTGTGTTAATTATAAAAATAATAATCTTTATTGTTGTTATACTTAGATCATAAGATAACATTCAAAGAGAGCTTGTGATAGGGTATGGTACAGTGAGTGCTAGTTTTGGCGTGTTTATTGGTAACACTGAATTACGCGACTGTGGCGACGCCTCCAACTGTCAATTTATGTGGCGCGATTTCTATTGCTATGTCAGTCCAGAATTGGGTAGCTATCAGTCATAGTCAGTTAACTTCGGCATTCTACGCTATCGCCAGTGTGGTCCATCCATGCTATCTACCGCCAAATTCTTGAGCAATTGTGTCGAATAAGAATTAGTAAAGTATATTATACCAGTAGGTTATAAATTTAAAATCTTTATAGCTGACTTATTTAGAGTCATATTCATATAGTTTCTACTGTAAAACCATCAGAACGTGGAATTTTAACAGAATGTTTTGGGGTAAGTTCCTTAGTGCCGGTTGTGCTACCACGTGTTGATCTTAATTCTACGTTTCAGTTTAAAAGAGTTACCAATTATCCGCGTATATATAGCTTTTTAACCCTTAAATGTTAAAGATTTAGCCATATAAAATATTTAGATTAAGGTTTTAGGTTACTTTGACACGCCGATCGACCTCATCTCGCATCTAATTTTTTCAGTAATGTGCGGCAAAATACTACTACAGTAACCCAAAATGGCTCTGTATCTCACCTTTAAACCCTTCATAATTGAATTTACCTTATTTAGAAAGCTGGCAATCTGTGGGAAATTTCAAGAACGTGTTTACGTTAACGTGTAAATTTTAAGGAAGTAACCTAAACATCAAAGTAGTTTTTGTTACCCAATAAAGCATTAGTTAAATCCAATGCATATTGCAGCTGCTAAGTTTAAGGATTTTATTTTCAGGACTCATCTTGGAACCCAATAAGAGATACACCCAAGTGGTGCAAAAGTCTTTCCACATATCTCAAGCAGCTATAGACATCACCACCGGAGATGGAGAACCTTGCCAAGTCATGGTGGTCATTGGAGGAAAGAACTACCTTATATGCACACTGCAGAAATGCAGGTCCATCCAGGTGCCTTTGGATCTCTATTTCAAAGATGGTGACACTGTAGCCTTTTTGACCAACGGTATGTTTATTTTTATTTATACTATACAATATTGTAACTTAACCTTAACTTAGCCTTTATGGTATTGGAAAATAACTATTGGGTCCAATAATTCTTGAGTATGTGCATGGGTTTGAGGTGGGTATCAAAGCACTAAGTCCACAGTTGCAGAATTGGACACAAAAACCCTATGATTACCTCGCAGGGGATAACAGTTATGAAATGTATGTTATTTTTTTATTTATATTCTTGTTCCAAAATCAGCAATTTTGGTGTTTCTCACCTCTGCATATAAAGTTTAAATGGTTTTGGTTAATAGCAAATGTATGATAAAATTAACCGCTATTCATTCTGGTGGAAATTTAATCCAAAACTTACATGCCTGGAACTGAACTACAACTGTCTACACATTTTAAATCATAATGTAATTGAATTGACCAATTATTGTGCTTTCTGGTCAACAGGAAGGTGCAATGTCCACCTTACAGGCTATATAGATCCAGAAATGGACCCAGAGGAAGAGGAAGAAGAAGATGACGAAGATGATGAGCTGGAGATTCCTGTGCCTCCCTCAAAGAAGCGCAAGAACGAAAACTCAACGGATAATGTCACTTCCAAGAAAGCCAAGGTTGGTGGCGGATTAATCATTCTTACATATTATTTACATCAATGTTCTTAAATCCTTCTTGGGATGTATAGAATCTCGCAGATTGAATCTCCTTAGGTAATTTTTAACCCCAGTCCCTTAGTTATCGGCTACAACATGATGAAATGCAGTGCTGACTGAAATGAAATGTAAATCTTTTTATTCAACATAAGGATATTTAAATCACTTCTTGAACGTCAAAAAAACAAAATTTTTTCATAAAAAATATGTAATTAACATAAAACTTATTCTTAAAATAAATCAATTTAGATTAATAAAACTAAAACTAATGGCACTTTGTAAAGACAAACTCAGCAGAGAAGAAAGGCCAAGAAACTCGCAGAAAATGTGTACATTAAATTGAATAATAATTCATTAGAACATGATCAAAACTTCACATCCAACAAATAGTGTTTATAACAAACAAGCAGTAACTATTACCTGCTGGGGTAGGTTTTAAGCAATATCAAATAATTTGCCGCATTTAATTTTTTTAGAAATTTTCAATACATGAAACATAGATGGCACTGTTTGATTTTGATATTATATTCTTCGCTCCTATTAGTGACAGGGTGATGTTATATAGCCTAAAGCCTTCCTCAATAAGTGGTCTATCTAACATAAAAAGAATTTTTGAATTCGAACCAGTAGTTCCTGAGATTAGCGCGTTCAAACGAACTAACAAACAAACATTCAAACAAACTCTTCAGCTTTATAATATAAGTATAGATTTAAGGGGAGTCCCAATAAGAACCAAAACGTGAAGCCATGACAACACAAAAATGAAACGTCACAAAACATCATTTATAAAGTCTTCATGGTGTAGTAGCCGTTCTCCATCAGCATCACTTTGCCAATTTTAAATTAGTCTAAAGTTAAGGAATTGATAGACTAGGTCCATAAACGAATCGTTTATTCTTTTAAGTCTAGAGCCACTATAATACAATTTATTTTTATTGGGTGTGTTACAATTATGCATGTCTCTTACAAGTTTGTAATTTTGTTAAAACTGTAATTTAAAACTAAAAAACTGTATCACAGTCAATAGTATGAGTATGTACTTGTTTATCTAAAGTCCTGCTCCTACTACAGTCAATGGTTGACAGCCCTATGTAATGATTAATAACTAGAGGGACTTATCGCGTATGTTTTTATATAATAAAGTTACCTTTATTAACGGTCAGTTTGCCCGTGACCATGGCTGCTGCAACATAGCCGAAATGTCAGGTTAATAAAGGTAACTTTATTATATAAAAAACTCTTAAAACTATAAGCCCTATGTAAGTTTTGTATGTAAATAAATATATTTTATATTTATTACATAGCTATTACATTTGTGTATCTAATTTGTTTCTTTTATGAAATTTCCAGCCGGACAAAAAAGCAGCGAAGGCCGCAGAGAGTTCAGATGAAGAAGATGATGATGATGATGACGACGATGACGAGGATGATGAAGACGCCCTCCAGAAGTTCCTGCAGGGGGAGGCTGACTCCGACGAGAATGATGAGTCCTTCAAAGTCAACACTTCGGCGGAAGCTGATGACAGGTACATAGATTTATACACAAAGAAACTTGCGATCTTATTTTTTATTCATTATACTGGTCATTCGTGCACATAATGTGGGCGAAAGATAGCTTTTTATTGGTGTGTATTTGTACTAGCAGTCAACAGAATCTGTTTGGCTAACATCTCATTACCAATAATCCATATTTATGTCAACAGTATGGAATACTAACTCTACAAGTGATGATAGTGACTAGAAGCCTCCTAGATCTTGTCTGCCACAATAGAGATTAAAAAATGTTAAATGTTATATTAATCTTTAGTGATGAGGAGGAGTCGGAGGAAGAAGATTCCGAAGAGGCGGAGTCTGGTGCTGACACCACAACCAACAGCGTCAACGAGAGCAAGGAGGAGATTGACATGTCCAAGCTGAGCAAGAGCCAGAAGCGGAGGCTCAAGAAGAAGCTGGCCCAGCAGAAGCAGAACGAGAAACCCCTCACCAATGGAGTTGATAAGAAGGATAAGGTAACCAAACATACCTTTGTACATGTTATACATTTATATTTTAAATAATGAATAATGGCATAGAAAAGTAATATTTCAGGAACCGTTTATAATGATGGATAATATGTTTAATGACTTTTACTATGCTGGGTATTATGAAAGTTAGTATAACTAAGCAAATTGAGTATCAATAATCACTGACTTGAATATTCAGTTAATTTGGTGGTTAAACATTAAATTAATAAGCTATTGTCCTATACTCGTACATTGAAGTTTGTATGAATATTATGTAGTAATAATTATACTGTTTATTGTCAGAAGAAGGAAAAGGAACAGAAACCAGAGAAAGGCAAAAAAGAGGAGAAAGCTGGCGGTGATAAAAAGAAGACCTTATCAGGAGGATTAGTGATTGAAGACTTGAAAGTAGGTGATGGTGCAGTCGCTGGTAAAGGAAAGACTGTTACGGTAAGCATGTTCATGTGAACATTTACATTTGTGACCATTAGCCCTTGCAGGGTAGTCTAAAGGTGGCAGTTTCATGTTTTTTAAATATTTTTATGTAGTTACAAACCACACTATAAGTTGTAGCTATTTCATCTACCAGACTTCTGTTTTGTTGGAATTAATTCAATAAAACAAATTCAAAATTATACCTCACAACCGCACATCTTTACATTAATTGGAATTGAAGTAATATTATATTTATATATTTGTTTTAAAGGTATTCTATGAGGGTCGCCTGAAGACAAACAACAAAGTGTTTGACAAGTGCAACAACGCACCAGGATTCAAGTTCCGTTTGGGCGCTAAGGAGGTGATCTCTGGATGGGACAATGGGCTCGTTGGCATGAAGGTTGGCGGCAAGAGGCGACTCATCTGCCCACCTGGAATGGGGTAAGAGAACTATAAAATAATTCCCAATTTCTATATCAGGAGTTCGTGGTCACCCCACTTATAACCAAGTAACATGTCTGATAGGTGGTTAACTGTGTCGCCATATACAAGCATTGACTATTATTTATGCTGGGGAATGGTAACTAAAAATTACATAACTCAAACTTTCATTCAGATCTGTGTCTAAACTACTGACAATATAGAACATTAGATTTTTTATTCATATTACAAATTAGGAGCTGTACCAAATAATGTGGGAGACCAAAGGGGTATTATTTATATGTAATATGTGAGTAATTGTAATATTTATTTTCACAGATACGGACACAAAGGTTCCCCTCCAATGATCCCACCAAATGCAGTCCTAGTATTTGATGTTGAACTTAGGAATGTTAAGTAAAAATCCTTCTAAACTATAGGAAATCATAGATTGGTAAGGCTAAGCAGGTAAATGATTGTATGTTTTGTTATCAATGACTAGTGTATAGCTTACTTTCTGTGTAATTCCTGTGTCAATAGATGTCAATGAAAGTTTAAGAAGAAATGATTGAATCATTTAAATACTAAGTGTATTAGGCACACAAGAGTGTTATGAATGTTGTAATATGTTTTGTAACCTAATTGTAGGCATAATATCTTGTAAGACTAGTTTTAGGAATATTCCTTTAGATTTGACATCAAACTTAAATTCTAATTCCCATGCTTTAGCAAACCACTATGATCATTTTCTCTTAAAGTTTGTTTCTGGTTATAGTTTAAGAGATTTATGAGTAAGGTCATTCTCATATAAAAATATTGCCATATTTTTGTAAGTTGGTTCCGTCTATTAAATATAAACATGTTTTTCTATAGTCAGGCTTTAAATTCTGTACCAAAACTTTGACCATGGAATGTGTTATGGTCAAGTTTAGATAAGTAACCAGTTTTTCCATACCTTAATAGTCAACTTTAGTGTTTTAAAGTTAAATCATTATCTCAGTGCAGAAATATCCAAAGTAGTGAATTGGAACTTTTCATTATTGGCATAGTTTTATACAGGCAGTAATTTCCTGTTGTCTTTAAGGATTTGTATTGTTGAGAGACCAGAATTACAACTTGGATGAATGTTTGGTAATATTTTGTTCAAGAGTCAGTAATACTTGCTTTTTTTTATTAAATATATGTATGTTTTAAGACTTGATTAAATATTCTTAAGTCAGGTAATAAATATAATTTTAGAAACAATGTTTTTTTATTCACTATTTCCTCATACATACACATCACGCCTTATTCCCTGTAGAGGGGCAGGCAGAGATAATGGATCCCATTTCGCTGCTTTAAAACTAAACTGAAGAAACTCGAAAAACATTTTATCTCAAAAAGATTAAATAATAAGTACTTACATAAAACATATTAAGTTAATAAAAAGATAAAAAAATTATTAATGGTCATAAATGAACTATGTACTTGTAATCAAGTAGAAGGACATATAAAACACTGATTAACCTGCAAGGGACAATTGTAGTTTGCCATATATTTGGTTTCTAAGTATACACCTATGATGAAGTTATAGAGACCACAATGTTTCTTAATTGAAAGCATGTTGTTACTTTTATTTATACAATAAATATAAAAATTATCCTTCATTTAATGCATTACATAAATGTTAAAGAATATTTGCAAATCTATAGGTATTTACATAGTTAATTAACAAAAAGAGTAAAACAAAATAGTTCATATTTTCTATTATTTATTTATCACCAAAAAATACTGTACAGGAATGTTACAACAAAAAAGTAAGCAGTACATTAGTCTTATTTTAATGGTTTAATTACAGTGGTTCAGACATTTAGTCAAATATGATAGGACATTTTATTACCTTAATTCTAATTTTAAGGTTCATTTTATACATCACACTTTTTGCAGTTCTATTTGTCTAAGAAGTATTACACACATGGTGTAAGCTTTGTCAACATGTAAAATAAAACATACAGATAAAAAATTTTCAGGATATTATAACTCAAAGTAACATAACATAATATTTTACAGCCAATTATAAAAAAAATAATTAAATAACAATGCTTCATGTTAAGTAAAGTTATGTTATATATAGAATTTGAAATAAATTAACAACATTTAACACTGCAACTATTAGAACGGGCATTTCAATGTTTCTTTATTCAATATAAGAAAATATCATAGGTATATTAAAAATACTGTAAATTGACTTGGGTTTCCTTATTTTTTTTGTAATCTCTGATGTTAAACAATATTTAGTAGAGATATTGCAGAGACCCTAGAGCAGAATTTTCTTCAGCTGAAGATAATAACTTTATTTGTCTGGCATAAGTTGTTGATAGTTTCTGATCTGAATTTATTGTACCTACCCTATTTTCAAATCTTTACCCTGGCCCTGATTTGTTCGAAAATGTACATCTTCCGTTATATAGTAAAATATTTAACACGTAATCTTTCAATAAGCACGTACATTTCAAGTACGTTTACTCAGATTTTATTGGTTTTGCTTGCGTATGTGATTCTGGATCTAGTAAAGGCTCAGCTTCGTTATTTGCTTCTGGTTTCTTGGCCTTGCCACTCCATGCACACACTCCACCTTCGCATTTGAATGGAAATTCTGTGGTTGTATTTCCATCAGCATCTTTTACAGCCCAGGGATTCCAAAAACGAAGCACATAAGGCTGGATAAAACGATGCCATATAAATAGCAGCACCGGAATAATAAAACAAGGTACACATACCATTTTGTAATGCAACACTTGATTCTAGAAAAGCAAACACAACTTTTAACGAGAATTTATAAAATTCTATTATTTTCTTCGCATCAATGGATTTTGGCAATCAGGTGTATTTAGCTAACTGACAGATCGATGGTTATTTCTTGACTGACATAAACGACGTAGATATATAAAAAGCTTGTATTCACTAACACGAATTTAGTTTATACATACAAATCAAGTCCATTTCCATACAGGGTAGGCATTTGTGTTGATCCCGATAAACCATTCACTATACACTTAATTACCACTCATACACGTCCTCATACACATTCATGACAGTCAGATAGACGCCATATTGAAAAAGGGTGATGTTAGAAGTATGTCATACATACTCGGAGGTTATTCAAATTACTGACATCTCCCCTTATGCAATATAGTTCACTAATCATAAGCTCTGGTTTGATATTGCTCTGTGCATGTCTTGAATTTATAATCCAATACTAAACTGTCACTCTGAAAACAGTATCCGGATAAAAAATGCAATGAAATATCAATTAAGAGGAAAAAAGATTCTTTTTGTCGCCAATGCCAAAAGCACATAAAACGTAAATGAGCCGTTCCAATGTAACCTTGGCGTTATACAATACGAACGGTTTTAATCATATTCAAGGAAAATAAAAAATGAAACAAAATATTGCAGTTGTTTATTCATAACAATAATTATTTAGCATTATTGATTTATTTACTACATATATCTATTCTAGGAATAAAATAATGTCCTATTTTGGGCCAGTAACAGTTTTGAGCAAATCAATTGCAACATTAAAATTAAGAATAAACTCGTCGTGATAATGAGTATATTCAGGACCAAAAAGTTATTGTAGTTTATCACATAATATTATGCTATATCTATGTCATGTAAATAATAACGAAAATATATTGCTATCAGCAAGTAAAACAAAGTGGTAGATTCTTTGAAATAGTAAAAAGGTTAGGTAACTAACTTTTTTAAATAATCCAATTTTATGTCATATCATAGCACCTTGATTAGACTTTTAAACTACATTTTAACGTTATAGCAATGAACTCAATATAAACAAAAAACTGAGATCTTATTGGCAAATCTTATGAACAAAAGTTTTAACACAGTGACAGATATTTTTATTAAATATGGCAAACAAAGAATAAAGTATCAACTAAAATAAAACCAAGCAACTCTGAATCTCGTAAATAAAATAAATGGTTGAAAACTTTCTATCATGGCTGGATTCTGGATATCTATTTCGACACAAATTACTGATATTTAGTTAAACGGAACTAGTAATTATGACTAGATATAACTTTATGTAACATAGAAAAACCGTTTCTTGGAGAGTTACGGCTTGTTAGATATTACTCTTTAATGTTTTGATTATTAATCTAGCTGTAATAATTATACCATTAAATTACGAAGGTCCAGATAATAGTTAAGTAATTTTTACTTTCTTTTATCACAAGTTACTGTCGTAAGTTTTATGGACTCATCGCTCATCTAATATTCAGATGGAAATAAGTGTAGGTACACGAAAAGAAAAATAATTGGTCATAATAGTACTAGTAGACCATACATTATTATTACTACTATTATACAAAAACATAACAATAAAATTGCATTGCTGCCAGATCCCTCCTACTAAACAAAACTACTTAATCTAATAAAAACTTATACTGAAGCACCACAAATAACATCTTAGGATATTTGACTAGTCAGTCTTTGCTGAATTATTAATAATAAAATTGAGCTAGTTAACGAATTCCACTATGTTCAACGTTAATGGCACATCACTAATCACTGCAAGGAATAATCCAACTCTACACTTGACAAACTATTCCGTAAAGACATCGGCAACTCCGGAATCTTGTAAATCGGATCCGACAAAGGTGGCAGCACTATCGCATTCACAGACTTCTCGTAACTAGAATAATTAAGATACAATTCCGACACCAAATCAATTTCTGAGTCAGTCATATCGACGCTTTTGAGCAGTTTCCGGAATTCCAAATCAGTTGAGTCTCCGCACTTGGGGCAAAGGTCTTTAGCTTTCTTAGATTTCTTGTAGTGTATAGGCTCCACATATTTGTATCTTTTGGTCTTCACCGCGGGGTGTTTGTGTGACTTGCCGTCCTCATTGGAAATGTATACTACGGACTTATTCCCGGGTCCGTTGATGACCGCCCCCTTGTTCCCCAGGAGCTCTCCTCCGCCCTTCATGAGGCACTTCATGAGTAGTTCTGAGGGGTCCTGGAAGTCGTAGTACACGCAGCTGGTTTCCGAGCTGCTGTGGTTGATATTGTCTATGTGCAGGCTGTACTTGAGTTTGATCTTCTTTGGTCTCGTGCTGTACTTGAGGTAGACGTGGATGGGGATCTCGATGGACGCACACCCGGACTCTTGGATCTCGTACGGAGGCTCTTGTATTACTGGAATATGAAAGAAAAAATCATTAAGAGTAGGTAAATAACTGGGAATAAGGTGCTAGGTTGCCATTTTTAATTGGCATCTCCAAGCTAACAAACAATTGATAATTAATAAGTTAAGCGTGTATAGCAGTTAAAGCATCAAAAGCCCAAGTCCTATACTAGACGCAAAGACACGTGGCAGACGAGGCCATAAATCACTTTTGTTATAGAGATGCGCACGCGCAGACTTGCAGAAATGTCGATAAATTTCAAACCGGGTGAGTCATCGCTGCACACACGCGAACAAATAAATCACCACATTTTAATAATAATTAACTAATGATTGTTATATTGTTGAATATTATCTTTAGAAAGTAGTTAGCAATAAATTCGTAATTATAAAAAAAAATACTTTAATGGAAATTGGCAAAAATGTGTTCGTCACGCAGAAACTCTGCAAGAAGAAGACTTGAAGAAGGCGCATTTATGCGAACCCTTAATAATACATGTCGGCGATGACGACAGTGATACTGATGACGATGATGCATAATGTTAATTAATTATTTTAGTCTTAATTATTGTTAATTTTGTTTGTTAATTTGTTTAATTTCTATTTAATTAACCTATATATAAGTTTGTAATTAAGTTAGTTTTTTTTACATGAATAAACTTAAAAAAATAACTATATTTTGTTTACATTAAATATGCCTCACTTAAAACCTAATACCATCGACATACAGTCGAAACCAAACGACGCGCATCCCTACATCGTTGTGACGTCACCCATAAACAGTGTAAGTGCGAGCGAGATAATGATGTGCGCTGTCGCATTCACACGTTTTATGGCCTCGTCTGCCACGAGTCTTTGCGTCTAGGGAGATTTACGTACATTTAAGAATAAAAATAAATTCATGATTAATAACTAACGGGACTAATCGCGTGTGTTTTTAAATAATAAAGTTACCTTTATTAACCGATTACCTTTATTATGAATACCGTAGTAGATCACCATTCGGCTCAGCATGGTCGTGTGAAGGTACGAGATACTGTGAGTGTAGTGTGTAGGTCGCGTGTTATTGATAAAAACGTAGCAGAGAGGGTAGTCGGAGAAGAATCTGATAGGGCGCTGCGGTGGAGGCGAAGAAATATGAATCGTCAGTCTGCCCGTGATCATGGTTTATGGAGTTATTAATCATGAATCGCGAATCTCTTAAAACTATAACAATAAATTGGTAATAAAAAATGAGTGTGCTGTTGAGACTTCAGAAAACAAGCCTTCCATCATTATTTAACATTTGCATAGCAAGTCAAGATTACATTAAGCACATGAGCATCCAACCCACCTCGCTTAGGATAGACGAACGCGGAGGAGGGGTGCAGATTGAACACCACCTTGTGCACGAAGGCGCTGATGTCGTGGCCGTTGACCCCTCGCACCCACACGCGCCAGTCCAGCGCCAGATTCCGGCCTACCGAGGAGCGAGGCCGCGGCTCACACCGGTGCCCCACCTCCAGCCAAATACGGATGCACATCTGTAGACAAAAGCACTTGGATTAATAGACAGGTCGCGGAAGAATCTAAATCAGCTTAGCTGCATCAAATACTGATACAGTACCTTTTCACTGCATCAAGTGCCTACTCCTTATATGTAGTATGTACGAGTACCTATTGTTGTTGTATCAAAATGTGTATAAATAGTGTTATGTCAAAATGTGTATGTATAGCAGTGAGTAAATGTTTTTCTTTCTTTCTTCATTTCATTGGTACAAGAGTAGAGAGAGAGTAGAGCCTTTGGAAGGTTTGTTAGCGATCGCGCCACATAAGTTGGCAGGCGGCAAACTTGGAACTAAATTTGACGTTTCCGCCATTGCGTGATATTTTGTATGAAAGGTAAATTCAGTAATACCAGCGTTGTGTTTTTGCTCACTTTCTTTGTAATTTTTATGTTTGTTAAGGGTGATTATAATAAATTGATTTCCGGAGTTTCTTGTTAGTTCTTCTCCAAACTAGGGTCTCCGCTGAACTAACCTCAGTAAAAATTATGTAAAGACAATGCTCAGTGCCATGTTTAAAATAGTTTTTTAATTTATACTTAGATCATAAGATAACTTTCAAAGAGAGCTTGTGATAGGGCCTATTTTGAATAAAAATATTTTGTATTTTGACTTTGATATATTAATTTGTTTTATTTGAGTTTATAGCTCTGCAACCAAAGACTGTTACAAATGAAACTTACAGCCGTGGCCAAAAGTATTAGGCACCCCTGCAAAACTCTTATATTTTCAAAACTCGTGCAAAGTGGCGAAAAGGTTTTTTTGGAAGCATTGTAGGTGTTATTAGGGCTTGCTTAAACCACTAAATAAGCTTATTTTGTTTGTCAAAAGGCCACATGCGATCAGAAACGAAAATAGTCGTTATTTTGAGTAGCACTTCAAGCTGTTAAAAATGTTCAAACATATTTATATTATTGGCGTTGGTATCATGACGCATTTTATTCTGAAATATAATAGTGTTTAGTGTGAAAAATGCCTAAAACCAGTGAAGTTCATCTAAAAAAAATATATTCAAATCTAACTTCTCCACGAGCAAGTTATGTCGCAGGTGGAAACAGCGAAAGTGGTCCAATGTTCTCGTTATATGGTCCAAACTGCCCTTGAACGGTTCGAGGAGACCGGATTTCATAAAATTATTAATATAAAACCAAAATCTGTTTCATTTATCACTTTAAACTACCCCATTGGCGTTTTTGTTAGGGTGCCTAATACTTTTGGCCAGGGCTGTATAATGTATCGAGCCGTATGGCACAGTGAGTGCTAGTTTTGGCGTGTTTACTGGCAACACTGAATTACGCGACTGTGGCGACGCCTCCAAATGCCAACTTAGAGATCGCGCCACATAAATTGGCAGTTGGAGGCGTCGCCACAGTCGCGTAATTTAGTGTTACCAGTAAAAACGCCAAAACTAGCACTCACTGTGCCCTACGGCTCGATACATTATAGGTTTGATTTGTAACGGTCTTTGGTTGCAGAGCTATAAACTCAAATAAAACAAATTAATATATCAAAGTCAAAATATGTTTATTAAACTATTTCAAACATGATTAATAATTAACGGGACTTATCCTTCTTATTATATATTATGTGTTCCTTCACTCTGTCCGCAATAGACCGTTTAGTCTGTCCGACGTAGGATTTCCCACAGCTGCAATCAATCTTATACACACCCTTATATCTTATATCATGAGTATAAATCGCGAATCTCTTAAAACTATTATTTCAAACATGGCACTGAGCATTGTCTTTACATATTTTTTACCGAGGTTAGATCAGCGGAGACCGTAGCTTGGAGAAGAATTAACAAGAAACTCCGGAAATCAATTTATTATAATCACCCTTAACAAACACAAAAATTACAAAGAGTGAGCAAAAAACACAACGCTGGTAATACTAAATTTACCTTTCATACAAAATAACACGCAATGGCGGAAACGTCAAATTTAGTTCCAAGTTTGCCTACTGCCAATTTATGTGGCGCGATCTCTACAGAAAGTATAACATTTCATTTAAACGTTTACTTTATTATAAATGAAAAACCTAAAATTAAATATTGAATAATAAAATAAATAATTAAATTGTATGTCAATTAATTTTATTTAATTATGATATGTTAAAATATACATTTTATTTCAAATTAAGTAGATTTCTATGCGCCCACATACGAAACAATTACACTCAACTACAAGTAGAGATCGCGCCACATAAATTGGCAGTTGGAGGCGTCGCCACAGTCGCGTAATTCAGTGTTACCAGTAAACACGCCAAAACTAGCACTCACTGTGCCATACGGCTCGATACATTATAGGTTTCATTTGTAACGGTCTTTGGTTGCAGAGCTATAAACTCAAATAAAACAAATTAATATATCAAAGTCAAAATATGTTTATTAAACTATTTCAAACATGATTAATAATTAACGGGACTTATCCTTCTTATTATATATTATGTGTTCCTTCACTCTGTCCGCAATAGGCCGTTTAGTTTGTCCGACGTAGGATTTCCCACAGCTGCAATCAGTCTTATACACACCCTTATATCTTATATCATGAGTATAAATCGCGAATCTCTTAAAACTATTATTTCAAACATGGCACTGAGCATTGTCTTTACATATTTTTTGCCGAGGTTAGATCAGCGGAGACCCTAGCTTCGAGAAGAACTAACAAGAAACTCCGGAAATCAATTTATTATAATCACCCTTAACAAAAATAAAAATTACAAAGAGTGGGCAAAAAACACAACGCTGGTAATACTAAATTTACCTTTCATACAAAATAACACGCAATGGCGGAAACGTCAAATTTAGTTCCAAGTTTGCCTACTGCCAATTTATGTGGCGAGATCTCTATGTGGCACGATCTCTAAATAAGTTCCAGATCAGCACAGAGCAGTCTAGATCATTACGATTCTTAAATAATCACTTTGGCTGCTAAATATATTTGATGCTATTAGAATTTCGTTAACCTCATGTCTTTTGAAAATAGAATAGAAGGATGATGGTAATGAACGTCCCGACAGGTTCCATTCTCCGTATGTACTTCGAATTAAATGAATAATGTAAATATCTGATGATTGATACGGCCAGGGGATATCGATGTTTGAATTTCTGCTAAATCATGGTTATAAGAAAAAGAATATCGAATTATCGTTTCATCAGATTATCAGTACCATGTTCACTTAAGCTCTACTTATAAATAAATAATTTTCTCAAGTAAATTAGATTTTTTTGACTAATCGTAATGTTATAGCTACCTTTTAACTTACCATATGTAGAGTCGGTAGCTAGGTGCTTACTGTGTAGTGCATTTACATTATCGATAATTTTATTGAAAAAGCGATATTAATCTAGCGATATTTAATTATATTTAATCGAAAACAATGCATTAAAGATATTATCACAGTAATCTAATTACGATAAGCTCTACTTGTAACGTTTACACACCCAGAATCCAGCGCCAATGATATACCATGGAATAAACTATAAAGAAAATGAACCAGCCAATATACTTCATTCATTTGACGACCTCCGTGGCGCAAACGGTGAATTATCTGAACGCTTATCGTGAGGTCCAGGGTTCGATTCCCGTTGGAGGTAGAGTGCTTGAGTGCGTTCTAGTCTAGTCGATGATCATATATGCTATGTGTGTATTTGGCTATGTATAATAAGTATACAATACTTAAATACACGTTGACATATAAAATATTATTTTATATCGATGGAATAGATATTATATTATGTGCACTTTTTATAGAAATTGTTTTCATTACAAAGAAACATTCAGTAGGGATTAGGCTTCAATTAGATATATTATATCAAAAACCTAAAACCTAAAAGACCGTATTGTTCTTCCCACATGCCACGTGGATACATATCTCAGTAACGTGGGATTTACTATAGTAGGAGTATTAATATAAGAAGTAAATAGAGTAGTGGAAATATCTAGCAATAGTATTATTATTGCTGTAAACACGTATATTTGCATACCATTATGCAATACTCTGTTAGTTTTTAATATATATTTTCTATAACGACCATTAACTTAAAGACAAGTCTAAATAAAATACTATTGTATCTAAGTGATATTCATCTATTTAGCTTAATATTATTAAAAAGAAGTAATAATATAGAATATAGTTATAAATAATATCAACTAAGATTTTCCCAAAAAAAAAAAGATTACACTTTCTTGCATAGTCTAAAAGTTGTTACAACTACTACGTTTTTAATCAGTTCTCGTGACCTTCAAACCCATGCCGGAACCAGCGTGAGGTGGAAGACCTTGGCCGTGACTGGTTAAGCCTCGGCCACCAGCCACCGAAGGCACGTGCCATAGATAAATAAATAAAGATGCACACACCTACTAACATAATACCTATGCCCCAAGCCGCTGCTCTAAGATTTGAATAAAAGATCAAAAGCCAGTTAAAATAATCCACCTTGACCTCATTTAGGAATACATATTTATACACCTGTACAATATGTGTGTTATCTAAGTACACTTTGAAATATTACAATATTTTATTACCTTAAAACCGCCGAGTATGCTTTAGAAAGGCGAAAATTCAACAATCGAGTGGTTGTAACACACACAAAATTAACAACAAAAAACATGGCACTACACAAAATATTTGAGGCACATCTGTGCAAACAATAAAATAAGTAATAAGTTAACTATTACGCAAGTACATACCTTAAACAAACGATCCAATTTACATGAAAATTAGCAATTTAAATCATTTGTTCATAATTATCTACTTTTTGTTTATAAACAAAACCATAGACATTCAGTCACTTGAAAATACTAATATACCTCGCAAAAGAGGTAAAAAACTGTTCAATTAGGTAAGATTTGCCGCAGTGATCACATTTCGCAATGAATTCTGTAAACATGCATTTCCTTAGAGTATCATATTGCATTAAATGTGGAATTCATTTCGTATATCTTGCGGTTCCGTATATAATCAAAATCATCTAAAACATTATCTTTAGCTATGATATTTCAGCGTATAGAAATCAGTAAAAATATCAATATAATATTTGTTCATGTGTTCTAATGATTGCACTATGCATAGGTAAACATTTTTGGCATGTCATCAAGACCACCTGTTTCAGTTTTGTATCAGTGACAGGTGTGTTTTATTGTAAAACTTGTGCTAGAAAATCTAGAATGTGATAGTGATATGACGTAAAACTCAGGAGCTAAGTTTCGACTCTAAATGGCTAAACAGCTTTGAACTATTCAAATTGATACCTAATGTATCTTGATAATGGGAAAGTATAAATACTGAGCATAGTTTTAACGAAGTACTTAATTAGGGTCTGTTCAATAAAAAAGTAAGATTAATCGGTACATGTATTTCTTATGTTTCATATATTGGTTAAACACTTAGGGCATTTCCTTATAAATAAAGTTAAGCTACATGATAATTTTGATTTCATACTATTAAACAAAAGACTATTGTACGTAGACAAGATTAGAATCTACATACATTTTCACTCTATTGTTAAATTCTAGTGTTCGTTAAAACCGTAGCCAGTGATGGTATTTCCTATTTTAGGAACGCAGAGTTAAGTAGTATGAGCAATTAAAAAGAAAATTGTTATATATGCATTTATTAGTCCGTAAAAATTATTCAAGTATTATAGAATTTCCTAAACTACTTTTTATTTTTAGTTTCCATATAGTAGGTACATGGCAACTGGATTGAAATAACGTGTATCAAAATGCAAGTCTTCATGCTTAAAGTGTCTTTATCAATCGATTTCAGTGACTTATCTTCATGCCTATACGCATTTCAATAAGCTATAAATCTGATAGTGGTTAATAACCGTGAAGACACTAATAAAAACTAGAAAGTGAATATTAGCATTTCCATTAAATGGATTGAAAGGAAAAGGAAAAACAACTGAAGGTTTTATTCTCTATTATATCTTATTTGCAACTGTATTCACAAATTTTATTCTCTTTAATTCAATTCCATATATTTAACAAAAAATATAAAGAATTAATAACCTTTTATATTAAATAGAAAATAATTTAAAAACTTAATAAATTTATACGCACGTTAAATTCATAAAAGGTTGAACTGTTGAAGTAAATGAAAAAATTCACGATAATAATTTAACAACTATAGTACCGAACTCTAAAAGTTTCGTTTTACAAATAAATTATGTTATAAAGTAAGCAATAATACATTATGTTCTGTGAAACATTAAAAATTTATTGCGATTAACCAACACAGTTCGTTCACATTGAAAATTAAGTTCACTGCGACGATGTTTTATGTATGTGTAATGTAAAGTAATTTATTAAAATTTCACGTTTCTCGCAACGAAAATTGATAAAGTCGCCATGATTTGCGTTGACTGAGGCACTGATATAAGAATACTATACTAGTAGAACTGACTGCAGTAAAGTATAAAAATAATATTTTACGTTTATTTTCTGTCGATCGGACCAAACCGTTATAAAGATTCGACTCAAATCTAAACCTTTTTCTATACAATAAACTTATCTGAATCATAAACAACTCACAGAGTACTAAGAGAATAGAAATCAAACTTAAGGGGTTCGTGTAGAAAAATCAAGTTACATTTTGATTTCTATCGTCTTAGCGCTTTCCCACTTGTCCAAGGGACCAGGCGATGGACTAGTGACCTGTCACTAATATACCTTTCGAATAATTAAGCTAATCGTATCTGAGAAGATATTACACAGGTTAAATTATATTTACGCCTCTACGTCCCCAACGGGATAGGCAGAGACTAACGATCGCCACGGACTAATCGGAGGGCTAAGACAACTTTTAAAACCGAGTTTATCTTGTCTTATCTTGGCTGGTATGCTAGGGCTGCTGGAACGATCCTGACAAATCTCTCTTGTTTCACTCACTCCCTTCTTAACCTTCTCATACATGCTCTTCTATTCATCACACTATGTACACCCTTAATAAAAAAATACTCTAATTGCGCGGCCTACCCCGTCCAACTCTACCTTCCGCTTTGGTTGAGGGATATTTTACCTCATTCTATCTATTGTCAAGTGGATTATGTTAATATGTGAGAATAAACACAGTCATCACGTGTTGCAACATCAATTATGTATGCCTACGTCTCCATTGCACTGCATCTATACGTTCATTAAGAAACCGGATTAGAGTTTGGAATTGTTTTCTCTATCATATCGCGTGCTTCTTGTGTATTAAGGTAACTTCCTAGTCATTTCACATAATTTCAAATCCAATAGTGGAGCAAACCATGAGTTAAACTGAGATTTAAATAGACCATAAATACAAGTATTTGGCTGTCTTTTTTGGCATGGCGATAATAATATATAATAAAGTGTTAAAGGGATGATTATTTGTTCCCAATGAGCAATTTATTTAATTATTTATAGTTTAAATGGTACACATAAATATGTACAAATAAAATTTTATCAATTATGAATACCAATTATCGAAAGCATAAAAGGTTTTTCTAGTAATAAAGCAATGTGCTGGCAACTCTTCACCTACTGAAACAGATCGTTTCTTGACCTTGCAGCCTTGACACCAGTTTATATGACACATGGGATAGTTATTTTGTGTCTGTATATGTTTATTGGTTTTACGTATATTAATTAGGATTTTTAAATCACTAAATTCACTCGTTGATGAGATCGTGTTTATTTGTGTTGACGTATCTTGCAGGCATTCTATTTATTTCTGTTCATACAAATCATTAATGTAGATCAAAGTTCATGTCCATAAGGAAAAATGAAGTCTTGAAATTATTAAACGATGTACATTCATACTTCTATACCTTCAAGCAATCAGTACAAAGTTTTAGTTTTGTTACCATCATAATAATCACTCCAGATTCAGTCTACTCTTTAAGGGTTAACAGTCTTGAAGCTTGCGTTTGTTGATTTTAGGACAGATTGTCAAATGTTGTATTTAAATGATGTGTAATGACCGATATTTCAAATCAAGTTTACATAATGTGCGTGTGTGAGTGAATATTAATTACTATCGTTATAAAGCACGATTAGTATAGCACGTTTTCGTCAAGGCTACTTCAGTTGTTATATTATCGTGGCATTCTTTTAAGTTTTTATGCACATAATATGTCGCGTGCTAGCCTGGGACGTAAAAACAATGCTAACTAGCTGCCGTTCTTTCCAGCATGTCGTAACAGGCGACTAAGTAAGTAGTAGTAAATAGAATCTATTGGACGATAGTCTAGCAACCTGTCATCAATGTTTCATTTTGACAGCGCAACCCCAATATTCAACCTATAAAGAGACTCGTTCTGTCAAACCCAAAAGGGATTGAAGGAAAAGATTGTATACTAAAATATAATGTAGGAACGTTGAAACACAATGTTCAACAACGTCTCAATGATAAGGCAAGTCCGAGTGAGAAACAAACACTCTATTGCTTTGTATTGGACGTCGTTTGAACAATTATCTTCAATTTCTTGTTGTGGACCATTCATTCGAATCACACGGCCATTCCGTGCTCTCGATTACTGCGCAGATATGATATGGTTATAGGTATGCTACTAATATATCTTGTGTATTTAGTACTCATCTTTATGAGTACAAACCAATAAGCTCGGTCAAGAACAGAAGATCGTGTATAGGAAAAGATGTGAGTGAAACAAGAGAATAGTCTCTACCGTTTCTCATTAGATATAGAGGCATCAATATAATATCAGGGAGTCGATACAGTTTTGTCAGGATCGCACAAGATACAACAATAATTTGATGTGAAACTAAAAGTTATATAAAAGTAAAATGGCTGAACCTTGAAAAACAAAAGAAGGAGGAAACGTCAAACACACAAAGTCATGTGATCAATTCATATTTGCTATGAATGAGCGAACTGTAAAACCTCGGAATACATAATATACTTCAACGTTGGAGTAACAGAATACCTACATGATTTTGTAAAATATCTGGTTAATACTTAATAGTTTCCTCTAAAGATTAAAAATCAAATTAATTTACTGTGTTTTCGGGTAGCAACTAATAATAAACCGAATGGTAGACTACTGGAATGTTATAATCAACCTGCTAGTATTTCATTTAGGATAATAAATAGATAAGTTTAGTTAAGACATTTTAAACGTTTTCCGGTGCTTTAAATACATTATTCATGAATATTTGCAAACCTATAAAAACTAATACTTGCTAAATTAGACGCATTTGCATATATATAACTAAATAAATACATAATTATATAGATTCTTTATACTATAACATTGATCTCTTATTGTGCAACAACCATTTTTACATATTTTATAACTTCAACAATCATCTGTCTATTTTCAATATAATAATAATACAATTTCAATTAAAAAGTTTATTGGTTTCGTAGTTAAAAAGTTCAGTCACAGCTTTCGATTAATAAATTAGAATAACTCTAAGGAATAAATATAATGGTACCGGATGTTGAATAATGTATCCAAATCCTATGATCGATGATGGAGAATTCTAATAAGGAAATCCTAATATTTTAGTTCAGTCAGATAGTCTAAAGAATGTTATAGTCGTTTTATAGGCTACCTAGAGTAGGTATCAGTGTGTATATATAAACTAAGACTTTGAACTAAGACCCTTATGACTTACTTTGATATTGATTATTCATGAAAACTCAGATAAGGCAAACACTGTCACGAATACAAACCCTTGCGGGGTAGTCAGACAAAGATATACAAAACATATGTATGTATGAGCTCATACCTCGTTGACACAAAGACGAGTAATGATAAAAACGATCAACATTTACAAACAAGTTTAAATAAACAATCATGTCACTTCAGTAAAACGCTGTTAGGTTAACCACCTTCACATAAAAATATATACATTTCTAATTGTTTATATTGAACATATTATGCGGATGAATTGATCAACAAAAGAAATATATGGGGGTTAAGTGGAAGGGCAGTTACGTAGGGGTCGACCCAATAAGCCATATGATTGTAATATGGAGGCCATATTGAAAAAGGGTTACGTTAGAAGTAGCTATAACCGCCGAGTGTGCATGAGAAGATGTACGAGTGTCAGTGAAAGTGGTTTATCAGGATCGGGGAAGACGAGGATCTGTGATCTCTGCCTACCTTCCTACAGGGAAACAGGCGTGATGTGTATGTATGTATTGATGTTCGTTACATCTACGGAATCATTTATCTATTCCCTGGGCGATTCTAACATAGTGTGATTGTGTTGCATCATATTTAAAATAACTTGAATATCTGTAGGAAATTTCAAACGCACTTGGTCTTCAAATGGATTTTACGACTCAATGAAGATTTAGCAATGTATGGTTGTTTGCGTTCATATAGTTCAGCATTGCCTAAAATTGAGTTATTTAACGTATCATATTGTTGTACCTGTTTATTTCCTCGAGTGAGAATCGACCTTTTGGCTCTCTACCTACTGTAAAGATTGATTACCATAAAAGGAACAACATTTAAGGCCATAATCCTATTCTTAGGAATCAAGTCAGCGGGTATTTAGTTCTGTGTGTCACGTTGGATGTCGACTATCAGATTAATATGTCTTTTTCGTTTCACCAAACAGCATCACAATATTATACTAAGATGGTGGTTATTCAATTAATGGCTACATTGGCAGGGGCTCTAAACGCTAATGGATATTTTACAAGTAACAATATTTATTAATATGAATAGAAACAAAATAATAATATAGATAAGATATATTTTATCAAATGTCTCTATGTTGTGACGTTGTAGCGCAGAGTTCATTATTATTATTTACATCTACGTTCCGTTCCGTTTGAATTTTCCATTTTCTTCATACACATTCTTACCTAACGCATAAAGTATAAATTCCTAGGCAAGTGGGCGTATTATCACAGTAATGTACCTATTGTTTACATTAATAAGTCAACCGAAGCGCGGAACAAGAGTAAAGAAGTTATAAAGAAAAATACTTACAGACTTATCATTCTTGCGAGTGGGACCTTCAGTCATTTTCTAAGATGTGATAAAACCGTCTCGCGCTTTGCGGTGACGGGTGGCATCTGAAACAGCGGATTTCGAGGTCATTCTGATAAGAATACCAACGGCTCTCAAAGGGCGAACGTCAATAGGTATATTCCACTTACTTGTGCTGCTCTGTCGAACGAAGAGGCATGAATACAGGTGTAAATAGCACTGTTTTGATTAGATTGGCCACATGACGGACGAGGTGTCACCTCCGGGCTGTTTTTATCACTGAGCGAATAACATTGAAAATACGAAGTCTAATGACGCAAACGCAGCCGTTCAGTGACGTCACGCTTACGTTCCTATTTCCGTAATTTTCTAACACGAGTATCATTTATAATTCAATATCTTTCATAGTAATTATTTACAATATACAGTGCTCAAATTATAAGATTTCCAATGAATTTGGAATTAACATTTAGAATTAATTGTAAAATATTTTTTACATTACTTTGAAAATTAGTATATTTTACTTTGCAATACAACTTGCTAATCTTTTTATCCAGGCGCATATTAAACAGTTAATCAGCTAAACTCGTACATGGAGTATAGTTGGAACTGAGATATCCTAATACCTCTAATCATGAATTGAACCAACTTTAATATATAATCACACTGAACCTTGAACGATTTGCTTATTGTTTTTTTTATCCTACTACAACTGTTTTCATTTAAGCTCATGCACCTAATCCCAGAAAATTTCGCGAAAAGAAAACTTTCCTTACACTTTACCGTGACTTGTATACTTCCCTTTGGATATATTCTCTTGAAGATCTGAAGGCGAAGACAGCAGCTGTTTACTAACAACCAATCTGAGTCATAGTAGCTGGAATTCCTTTATCTATTGTTTTGATCATCAAGCAGTGCTTGTGGTTGATGACACTTCAATGGTAGATAAGCCCAAGAGGTAGGCAGGTTTATATAAAATGCAACAGGAAAACATATGACCATTTTCTGAAATTAGTAATTGGCAATATTGTATCAAAAATGGGATTATGTGAGTATAAGTATATATTTTTGCTATATGTTTAACCGAAATTATTTTATCTGTTCATGACTATTATTGGCATCGTAAACCAAAATAGGTTTTGAACCTTATTCAATAATTCATATTCTGAATATTTTTTAGCAATATAATAACCAAAATTTCAGTCTCTTGTTGTTGTTTGTCAGTTGTTTTGTTATCACTTGCTAAGCTGAAAGTTAGTTTACTTATTAATCAGGTAAATCATACGCATTCATTAAATGCAAAAATAACACCTGTATTTTACAATATGAATACCATAATTTCCGCGTATAAATGCGCCCAAGTTTCGGATCATATGTGCCCAAATTTGCCAACACGAAAAAAGATTAGGGGCCTGAATAAATTTATGCAATGATCCTGAAACAATAACAGAGTAATAATAACTTCAGAATCATATAGTATAACGACTATGACATTCGAATAATGTAATAATTAATGCATTATTCTGTAAACAATGATCTAGGTGATTCTTAGGTACCCTAAAATTGTAAAAAAATTTCGCTTTCAAAAAACTTTCCATATTTGTAGAGGTATTAAATACGCATTATCAATTATACTAATTGTGTAATCTAATCATGATTCTAGACAATTCGCATTATTACATTATAATGATCTCATTTGGGTGATTAGGCAAATTGATTTGGTTATTATGTTTGAAGAATCAAGAACGATGAATTTTCAAAATGCTTTCAAATGAAAAAATAAAATGAGTTTTATACTGTGGAGAACAGTTACGTTTATAGGTAGTTTCTGAATCCTCAAACCCTTATAGGGTGTAGTCGTGAAACTTGTGTATTCTTGACAAATAATGATAAACATTTTTTTTTTGTTTTATAACTTCATAAATAATTTAAATGTTTTATATGTCCTTGTTAAAATAAACAACTCCACATCTTTCCAGATACAACCATTTCATTTATACTGGCTGCTGCAGCAATTCTTCCAGTCCATTCATTCCCAAGTAGCGCACCATACACACTCGGTGAAGACGCCATACTTAAATGTGCCGAGCCCAATTCAGAAGGGACGCTCTTAGCTCACGAGGAATGCAGTAAGTTCTACCAGTGTTCACACGGAGCTGCAGTCACCCACCAATGTTATGGAGACTTAGTATTCAACCCTAGTACTAAACAGTGTGATTGGGCTGAAAAAGTCGACTGTTCCGGACGAAAAATAGCTAAAGAGATACAGTCACAAAACAATAGAGAGAATCCATTAGAAATATGTGAGGCAGAGGATTCGGAGGGCTTGTTGGCATCTCATCCAGATTGTGATAAGTTCTACCAGTGTTCCCATGGCAGGCCAGTGGAACATAAGTGTCCTGAGGATTTGCTTTATGATCCTGCGATAGGCAAATGCCAGTGGAGCGATCAAGTCGACTGTGGAGATAGAAACCGACCGAATAGCGTGTAAACGTTTTTGTAGAATGAACCATGTTACATATATACGTATATTCACGCCTCTACGTCCCTAGAAGAATAGGCTGAGACTATCGATCGCCACCTGGAACAAATATATCTTGTTACACACACATTAAACTTTTGATACATGATTTTCTGATCTTCACGCTAAGTACACCCGCCTTGAGAATAGTCCCCTAATTTGATACATATATACGTACATATACAAACACATCACGCCACACATAACAGACACCATAGTTAAGGGATTTCTAAGTTTCGCAATTCTGCCAATCAATTCTCTTTAATGACATCCACACACCTTCTCATACACACACGGTGTTTATAGGTACATCTAAAATCACTCTTTTTAAATGTTGTCTTTGTTTTAGACTTATTGAGTATTATATGATTGTAAACAGACTTTGTTCAGGCTATTAGGTAGCAACTCTATCAAATAAATACCAGATAAGATGCTTTGATTAATTCCTTATTTTCCTTATCTGCGTATTACTTACGAGGTTTTTATTGGTTGTGATTTTCACTATCAGACAAAACGATTTATTATGACGTAGAAGAACGACTCAATCATCAGTATAACATTCTTACGATGAGCTCTGTATGATTATAAAGTGTAATGACGTACGATGTTGCATTTTGTAAGTTAGAGTATTCTTGTTTTCGTATATATAATACTACGATTTCAATCTTCCTGTCTTATAGAACAGATCTATAATATGACCATTTACTATTACGTTTACTATCTATGATCAAATAATCGTTTGTGTATTTCAAGTATTAAATTGTATATTGTAATTGTACCTAACATTCTTTTAAAACATCCACATTTCATAAATTGACTAAACTCTTACAGCATACAACATAATGACAATAATTATCACTACATAGTATAAAACAAAGCCGCTTTCTCTGTCCCTATGTCCCTTTGTATGCTTGATGCGGTTTTTTTTAATAGATAGAGTGATTCAAGAGGAAGGTTTATAATTATAATAACATCCATTAAATAGTGGAGTAGGCTATATATTTTATACCCGTGCGAAGCCGGAGCGGGTCGCTAGTAACATAATAATTGGTGCTCATCTCGATTTCTGCACTGCGGAGTAGAGAAGAAAACCAGACATGTTCCATTGGTTCATGCTCGGTATTGAACCTAGAACTCGAATCTTTTATCTAACGCTCTTCACCTTACATAAAAACACGGAACAACAACTATCGTAAGATCATAATATGATTAATAATATCAGCCAATAATGATGATAGGCTATCACAAATAATTATGGACGGAATGTGCAATAAGTAAATAAATAAAGTTTTTTACTAAGTGAAAGATACAATATTTAGAATATTAAACATACTTCCTAAACGGGCATAGCGCTTTATTTATTTATTTATAAATTGTTACACAAACAGAATATAATTATAACATAAACACAATAGAAATACATGTTGGTTCTAAACATGCAGATTGTAATTCGAAGCACACTACACAACATGCCAAAAAGCATAAAAAAGAAGAACTAACAAAAAGACAAAATGATTCATAATTAAATAAACTATACTACTAAAATATACTACTCTAGACTCAAAATATCTAATGTTAATTTTTTATTTACTGCAGAGACACATATTTATTGATATTATAGTTGAGGGAAATCTATTTTTCGCCTTTCTTGGTAAAATAAATCGATGTCTGCATTATGTTTACAAATCAAGTCATTGTACGTTCTACACATTCTCACTTAAGGACTGTAAAATGGCGTATTGTTTTGTTGAATTGCAAATGCATTATTATGTTTTGATCGAGGTCATATACCCTTTATCTTACGGTGAGTATGCTCAACCCTTACACATGCTCTGAAAAACAACGATAGCTTAGTCTAGCTAAACTAGCATTTAATAAGTCTCATGACATTAATTTGCATTGAAGAGAAAATCAGTGTCAGTATAATATTGCAGTTTGGAGCTATTCGCTTTATGATCAGGTCGTATACATAGTGATACGGAATACCAACTATCATTTTCAACGGGCTGGCTATCTTATAAAAGGCGGTCTCAGGGTGGACATAAGTAAATTATAGATAGATACGTGATTGATTGAACAGAGATAGATACTTGAACCTCTGATTACTTCATAGGGTATAATCGTTGCTATCTGTATCACAAATATTCTTTTTCATTTAATAGATATCTATGATAACGAACATAAATACGTTCATGACACGACACGACTAACCTTGCGGGGTAGTCGGAAGTTCAGGTGTATATCTCTGCAATTGCGAAGGGTAGTAATTATATGGCCTCTTCGAACCCACTTGTTGACCAGATAGTCGGTACTCAACGTAATAAATGGTAAGCTGTGTCATTATTTACAAGCACTGGCTATTACCTGTTGATGGAACAAGTACCTATGTTTCACCTCACGATGTTCTCTCAGAACGTGGTATTCGGTGCATTTCACAAATGTATTATTATTGCAACCATGTACACAGAAAAATTCATTTCCAATGGTACATGCTCTGAAGTCAAAACTCTGTACCCACTGATACAGAGTCAAGCCCCAACAACTGAGCTACGCCGTAACCAGAATTGTAGAATAAACGAAAAGGGATAATAGATAAGGCTTACATTGTAAGCTTGAGTACAGCGTTGATTGATTTGCCTCCCAACCTTGCACATTTTACTGAGATAGAATTAAAGGACTAACGAAGACCTCCAATGCAAGAATGCTTAACCATCAATACTGAGCTCGTGGTCCCACGTTTGATTCCCTGTGGAGGCTGACTAAAGAACGACACTTTCTTCTGTTTTCCAGTCTGTTTAATTATATGTACTGTAAATGCATTAATCTATATAAAGGATTTAAGTTTCTTAAATAAACGTAGGCTAATTTAATACCTTTAATAATAATAATATACCTATGATAATAATATACCCTTATCACAAGTCTTAAAGAACTTACCAAAGGGCTAGTGGATTTGGTGTAATAGTAGACTGGAGGTCAACAGTTGTAGCTCATCAATTGTTCTTTTTATATTTTCGGGAAATATGGGCGTAAAAACATAAACCTCTTCATCATTTCATACACATGTTAAGAAAATGGATATATTCGATAGTAGATAGATTAAAGTATGCCAAAACAATGCATCTTATTCATTTAGGACATCATGTTTCATAGAGACATTTAGAGCTTAAGACCTACACAATCGATATTTAAAAAGAAAGAGTGAAAAGGGCAAGTTTATTTTTTCAAAGAGGGTTCGATTTCCGAACTGGTTACAGTTGTTTTTTCAAAGAAAGTATGAATGCAGTTTTTCATTTTATCAAAATCGGTGACATGGTTCCTAAGAACAAATCTTCGTATCTCTTATAGTTTCAGACTTTCCCTAACTGACCGTTTTGAAGGCGCCACTCTGTATCCGTAACACGCCACATTTTTTTATACGTCAATTGTTACATGTATACATTATCACGTCCATTAAGGGGTAGACAGAGATCACGCATTCTTTAAATAACCTAAGAGCTTTTACAATTTTTACAACTAGTAGTCAATATCATATTCGTAGTAAGACAAACTTTTAACAGGACTACGTACTTAAAAATATCTTACTCGGTAACATTAAGCAAAATTCTACCTTTGAGTCAAATTAGGCAAAAATCATTGTCCATAAGGACAAGATCAAATTTAAAGCCATAGGGAACACACAATAACAAGTTTTTCAATAACAAGCATTAATTCCGTATCACTAGAACCACCTAAACTGGCTGAATTAAGACCCAAGTTTAAAGAAATGTAAAATATTAAAATTAAAAATATTAAAAGTCATGAGACCATTTAATCGTATAGTAGGAGAAGTACAATTACTTCTATAATGTTCGAGTAAACCGTAGACTAACCGTGCCCTTACAACAACAATTTACTACCCCGATCTTATCTTTTGAAAGTCATTCCACATCGATCAAGATATTCTGATCTTTTGTATCTGATAAATTGAGCGAAAATCACAAATTTATTAGCCCCTGCACTACTGTTTCTTCGACTGATACTTTACAAAATGCAGCATGAGACAGATTATTATCTGACTGTCGATGGTTGTATAAACCGTCATAATTTGATTGAGAATAAACTTGTATACTCATATGCAGAAGGTTTACTTGAAGTTGAAAAGCTCAAAATATTAGTACGTAATAAAACATGCGATAAAAAGTGATTAAATCTATAGAGCTGATCAGCGTTTCATAAGCTTTCTTGAGTTTTTTAATCACGTAAGTACATTTAAGAGTAGTGTTATGGGTAGGTACTAGTCAAAGTATATGTATTTATGAGGTATTATATACTTCTTGTAGGTTGATAATAACATACTACGGGCAATCTACAAATAGACTAAAAGCTTTATGTTCATTTCGTCTAATGAGAGTCTAAACAAGAATATGAAGATGAGCACTTAAGTGGCTTAACTATGGAGCGGTAGTCCTATATAATATAACCTTTAAAATGTAACCCCTTATGTATAATTAAATTTGAATTAACTTTCACATGCCTTAGGTGACTAGGATTTAAAAAAATATTATTGTACCCACCTACAGGTCTTCAGGGAATGTAGCACTTTTTGGTAACGCACTGTTATCTCGCATACAACTATAAAATTTGAGATGAAATGGGTTTTATAATTTGCAACCCGGCAGGGTGCAGATTCAATACCCAGTAAAAGTACTTAGCAATATAAAATATTACATTAATATCTCATCATCCCGCAAGGAATACTGATTGTAAAGAATATGATACTTTTGAAATCAGCAAATGTTCTTTTCTGTTCTGCCTGAAAATAAAAGAAAATAATCCCCTTTCGCAGTAGCAACAAACGAACAAACAAATTCGGCCGCTAATCAAAGTTATCTGATTGATTTAATCAGTGTTTGATGATCAGATTATTGGGTCACGTGGCCCCTTGCTGAATTTTGGACAAAGTGCCGCCCATATAAAAGGCGCGCCGACTATTGCCAATTCGTTGTGACAATCGAGTTGGCATAGCTGATCCAAGATGATGGGTGAGTAGATCTTATAACAAGCTTTAAAGAGTAATATAATAGTAATAACTTCGCTTTTTCTTCAATTCGTTTACTTGACATCGTATTGTACTAGTTAGAACTTTGTGAAATTATTTGTGATATGTTAATTTTTTATTTCATTTTATTAGTTATTGCAATTGTTTCTAATGTACATATATAATATTTATTTTCAGTCATTTTGTGATGTGCGAGATCACTTTACTTTGAAGTCATATTATCGCTTTGTATCGAACCACATATTAAAAGAAATTTATGTATTTAAAAGTAAGATATAAAAATATATCTTCACTGACCAAACAAATGGATATACTATTTTACGAACTAGAAATATAAGGTGACATAAATTACTTGTGGATTACTACGCTACAAATATGTAACCCTTATTTCTATTTCCAGGTGTATCAGGAATCGTAGTATTGAGCGCGTTGGTGGCCATTGGCTCCGCCGCTGTGGTGCCCAACGACGCCACCAGGACCTCCGCGGCCGAGGCCCAGCGCATCTGCTCCAGGCCCTGGAACTTCGGCAAGATCGTCCCCCACGCGGAATGCAACAAGTTCTACCGCTGCTACTTCCTCACCGCCTCCGAGAAGACCTGCGTCCTCGGCCTCCGATTCAACATTGAGACCAGCCGCTGCGAGTTCCCCAGGAGGGTCGACTGCACCGGCCGTCTGCTCCCAGGACAGACTGACGAATCCGAGGAGGTCCAGATCGCTGACCTCGAGATCCAGGAGGTCATTGAGATCGAAGAGAAGGGAGAAGAAGAAGCCGATGAGGAGACCCCAGTGACCTCTGAGTGCGGAGAAGACACCCCCCACGGCATCTGGCTGCCCCACCAGGAATGCAACAAGTTCTACACCTGCCTGAGCGGATCCCCAGTGGTCCTGTCCTGCCCTGACGACCTCCTGTACGAGCCAGAAGGCAACTACTGCGACTGGCCCGCCAACGTCGTCTGCGGAAACAGGGACGTCCCTACCTCTGACAACTAAGCGTAGAATTCGAGCAACCTAAATGTAAAGGTGTTACCGTGAACCATTATAAATATCAGTCATGTTTTAAACAGTGTGTATAAGTTTATACGTGTACATAAAATTAAATTTCATTCATTCAAATCTTGTGTTATTTTGACGTTATTACATTCCTCGTTTATAGTTATCAAGGAATCTACAATGTGTTCATATGTTAATGCTGTTTTCGAAATCATTTCATAGACTTTGAATTACCCTTAGTTCAATTGTGTTACCAATGTCAAAATGTTATTAATTACGAGTGATACTTAAGATGACAAGCTATTAAGTTATTGAAAAAGGGAAAGTCTTTTTAAAGCTCTATATTTGGTAACATATACCGCTACATATTAATAATAACAATTTAATTGAGATAACCACATCAATTACATACAATTTATACACATGGAGTACAACAAGGACATAACACATAAAAATATCATTCCATTAAATCAAATTATATTTCGAAAGTCTGTCATCGTAAGTTTAAGCCAGTACCATTAATATCGAGAAGAAAAGATCTTCACATCGTATTTGATCAGATTATTTGCTATTCATACGCTCCAGCTATACCTAAACACGCGATTGAAAAGATCTTCTTGCAGTAAATTTTGCTTTAATTACACGTAACACAGGTTCCTTCAATCTGCTGAAACATTCAACATCATACATCAGTCGTAATCAAACTTGAACCTAGGATAGGCAAACAAAATGAAATTTAATAATTTTAATAATTAATTCCATATTTAGTGATACATATATATCATTATATGTGCGTTTTAGGAAAAAGGATGAAGGTTTCGTAGTAATAGGAAAAAGAGATGAAGATTACGCAATAGTATGCTTTTATAGATTCCATAAATTTTTCAGCTATGTATGTTAAGCCGCGTCGTGACATTAATGACATTATTACACCAATTAATCTAGCCCATAATAATATCATTTCATTTACTTGTGTTAAGGGTACTAAACGTATATTTAAAGGGTGAAGATTTATCACTGGTATAATTTTCAAAAAATGGATAACCTTCACTATTTGATCATAGCAATAGCACAGATAATATAATACTATACGCAATAGTATGAACTTTTTATATACTTACAATCTTTATATTCAAGTATGAATAGATTCCAGTAAATTTACAAAAACTGTCACGGCTATGAACCCTTACAGGGCCATCTGAAGTGTAATTCTATGGTCAAATAGTCAGTACTCAATCTGACAGATGTTAAGCCGCGTCGTCATTAGCAAGCACTGACATTACCTGTTTGTGGTAAGTTTTCTAATAATAATAATATTTGGACATTATTACACCAATTAATCTAGCCCATAATAATATCATAAGTTCATTTAAGACTTGTGTTAAGGGTACTAGTCAACGTATATTTAAGAAATACATATATATTATAAATAGATAAATACATATATAGCATATATATTTTTTTTGACCTTCAATAAGTGATTTTATAATCCTCATATTGAATAAAAAGCATTTCATTTCATTTAGAGAGTTCATTTCATTTAGTAGAAAAGCGTAGTTCTTAACTCTGCCTCCACCGGGAATCGAACCCGGGACCTCACGATTAGCGTTCCGGCGGCTAACCGATCGCGCTACGGTAGTCGTCAATTTCTCACTCACACTCTTCTCTCTGTAGTATATAAGTTGACAGGTACAAAGCCGTTTCGCCATTTACTAGCACTGTCTATTACCTGTTGGAGGAACAAATACCTAACTTTCACCACAAAATGTTTTCTTCTCTGTAGTGTTCGATACATTTTTTAAATATATTTTTGTCACGTAATCGTACATAGAATATAAAAAAAAACATTTCCCATTGGTACATGCTCCGAGGTTTAAACACCCTGATGTAGAGTTACGCCGAATTTAATCTTATCAAAATTTTATTAATTTAACATAATCCATTTCCTACGCATCTAGAGTTGATGGTAATGTAATCAGGTCCCTTTTTGCTAATATGTTGTAAGAGGCAACTAAGGCTATCACTACCGTCAACAATGTTTGATGCGCGATGTGAAACTCTGTTGCAGGTCATTTTATTTTGACTATTTGATAATTGGAAAAAGTTTTCGGTCGTACAGTAATTAAGCGTGAGAGTGAATAAAAACCTATGTAGCCACAAGTTTATTTATAATTTTATTCGTACATAATTTACAGTCGCTATCTATGAGGGAAAACATCGCGAGGAAACCTGCCAATCCCTCGGGGTAGGTAATATATAGTATCTCAATACGGCGATATGGTTCACTAACCATCGTTGCGTGCTCTCTATCTAGTGAAACGCTGGCTTTGACTAGATCATACCTAACATCGCTTCGTATACACACAAGTCGTGAAGCGTATGTTTATGAAAATTGACTCGTTATAAGCCGAACTTTTATCATTACTTTTATCTGCACAAATTATTCGTTGAGTCTTAATTGCCATTTGGATTTCACTTTTGAAAATTAGAATATAAAGGACAATCCCTATTACCTTAATAATTTCTAAATAAACAATAATTAATACAAATTATTGTTTGTCTTAACTATTTAATCAATTTGATGAGGACATTATCTTAAACTTGTTAGTAGCAATATTAGGCTTCGTGGATAATGAATCACTACATAGTATAAAACAAAGTCGCTTTCCCTGTCCCTATGTCCCTTTGTATGCTTAAATCTTTGAAACTACGCAACGGATTTTGATGCGCGTTTTTTTAATAGATAGAGTGATTCAAGAGGAAGGTTTATATATATAATAACATCCATTAAATAATGGAGTAGGCTATATATTTTATACCCGTGCGAAGCCGGAGCGGGTTGCTAGTAATATCATAAAAGAATGATGTAAAAACATTAGTTCGTAATATTTAATAAAAATCCAATTAATACTTAAAATAATCACCAATTGAAAAGATAAATTTCTAGATAAGCGTCGGGTGATTGCATAGATACATCATGTTGCGTATTATACCAACAACAGGGCAACAAATGAGGCATGAAGAAGACTTTAACTATAAAAAATAATATTGCTCGCATTCTACTAGTAAAACCATTAAAAACGATATTAAATTTCCTATGGAACTACCAAAAGTGCGAGTAGAATTGTCAGTCTTATCTCTCTTATTATTACTAACACTTTTAATAGTTTCATGCAAGTTTTACTCTGATCTAGAACTGAAAAATCTGGGGGAACGTAGACTGTCCGGTAAATAAAGTGTTGACATTAATCATACGACTCCATTAATCGTATGTGCTAAGTTCCGTCATATATAACCTATTGTTTGGAATAACGGTTTAAGAAATTTAGAGACTACGAAAACCCTTACTATAGCATACGCTTCACGACTTTTGTATGGACACTTCCTTTTTTATTGTAAAAGCTTATTAGGCTTGAGTGCCTATTTCCGAAATTTCAAAGACACAATAGGTATGAGCCACTGAAGGTTGCGTTTCACTATATAGACAGCACCCAACGTAGGTAGTGAACCGTATCGCGGTAAACAGGCACTGGCTATTACGTATCCCGAGGGAGATATAGGTTTCCTCACGATGTTTTCCCTCGCCGTTATTAACATATTTGCATACATAAATAATATCATAATATTTATATAATATTAATAATATCAATCCTACAACTTTTTATCTAGTAGCAGTAAATCAGAACTAATTCCTGTCTTAATTAAACACTAATCCTCGAACTGATCAACGCATGTCCTATAATCATAGATAAGAGCTGTGATTTAGTATAAATACTGTAAAAAATTGGCATTTGCAATGTAATTCGTTCATCAACAGACATAATGAAGGGTGAGTTGCATTGTATTTTAAATATTTTCCTCAATATTGAAATTTCGGTAATTTTTTGTGCACATCTATTGTTTTGTAAGCTGGAATAAAACATATTGAAGACTTTAGTCTAATTTGTCTCTTGCAGCTTTCCTATCAATCGCTCTTTTGGTCGCCGTGGCGTCGGCCTACCCCAGCTCCAAGGCGCTGGAGTGCCCCGCCGAGCAAGAGTTGGACTGGAGCATCGAGCGCCTCCTGCCCCACGAGAGGTGCAGCAAGTTCTACAAGTGCACCTACGGCGAGCCCGTGGAGCAGGACTGCTACCCTGGCCTCCTGTACAACGTGGACACCGAACAGTGCGACTACCCGCAGAACGTGGACTGCAGCGACAGAGCCATCGACGCCTCTGTCATCCAAGTCGGAAACAACAAGGACGAGGACAAAGACGAAGATATTGAGGAAGTCGTAGAAGAGAAACCCGAAGAGGCAGACAAGGACGAGGGAGACAAAGTGGAGGTGGTCCCCAACGAGAAGGTGGTGGTGTTCCTGCCCAACGGCTGCCCCGAGGACTTCGAGGTGTACTGGGCCCTCCCCAGCAGGAGGAGCTGCCGGGAGTTCTTCATCTGCTCCTACGGCAAGAGGGTGCTCACCCGCTGCAGCGCCGGCCTCTTCTTCAACCCCAAGTTCCAGGTTGGTCCTTGTTCGTTTTATAGTCAACTATGAGTATGATTAAAAGGAAGCGTGTAGGAAAATGTCTGTGGTCCACCTAGCGACTCATCTATAGTTTTCAGCAAACGTGATAGAATAGAATGCTATTGAAATAAGTCTCAAATTTAAAATACTATTTGTTTCTCGTCATGGCTGTTAAGCAAGTAAAGTTAAGAAAGTTTTTATTATTTGTAATATGTACTTCGGAGATGATTCTCCAGTCGTCGACTTTTATAAACCCCTGATATTCAATCAATAGGTGTGAACATAAAATTATGTTATTATTACAATTAATAATATTAATGAGTCTTCTTTTCCATTCCCAGGTCTGCGACAGGCCCGAGAACACCAACTGCGTCGATGAAGAATAAATGCTACAACTTGAGAAGTTCAACTAACAACGATATTGACAGATAACTTTCGCGTGGCTCAGCTAAATATGGCTGTGTTAAGATAAATATATGTTTTGTACTGCAACTAAACCATTTTACTTTTTTTCGAACGAAATCCTTAATTTATTATTAACACAATATCATACACTCTCGGCCACTATCACGTGCGGTATAATGCTTTGAAGGAATGGATTCCCAGATAGTCCGCTCCCGATCTGATTGAATTCTCCTACTCCGAATAAGATTAGGTATAATTTTATCATAAAGGACCTAAGAGATTGTTTGGTCATCTGCGAAAATGCGTAAAAACATTTCCAAAGTTTCCATTTATTACTCCCGCTGGATGAACCTTTGTTTTATGTTTACCTTTGATTAAATTTGCTACGTCATATACCAGTTTTTTGTACCACTATTAAAAAGGTATCTTTAAATTAAGTTCACATTCGTGACCCCAAATTTATTATTTAAAACATACGAGTAGTATTAAATCGATGTATAGGGTAGCATTTACCTTTTATTTTGAAAGCTTCTAAGTAAACGTTAAAAACTCTTTTTCATGTGTGATCGTAGCTTTAACTTGTATATTACATTATATTTATTACTGTTTGTCGGAATGGTATAATAGTAGTAATAGAAATTAGTTCTTGTTAATGACGACATAATGTTTATGGTATTTATTTATAATAATTCCACAAATTAATTAGGTGTAGCTCAGTTGTTTGGGACTTGACTCTGTATTAGTGGGTACAGGGTTCAAATCACACCTGAGCATGTAAATGAATTTTCTTTGTGCATTTTTGTAATAAAAATACATTTGCATATAGAATTACTACCTCCACGATTGTGGGGATAGAAACCTGAACCTCGAACTACACCGTAAGTGTTAATGTTCGTGAACGCGTTTCTTTTTTGTTGTATTCTACACCTGCAGTCAGACCGCAATATCTTTCGCGGTAATGGTAACAACATCGGCTGAACATTAGGCTTAGGCCCCTGAAAGCCTACTTATACCTCGTAGGCTATAAAGAAGTTGATCACTTGTGAGCCATTTCGCCCTATACACATCGTATATGATGTATTCGTTGTTCACTCTCGTATTATTATGCGTTGTCTGACATAACGGAATATAATTAATTAGTTATATCATTGGGATTCAGTCCATAACTAACACTTCACTGATATTATCTATTGAATAGCAATCTACTATAGCTTTTACTTTTAAATATATTTGTCCAGTCTGTTGTGAAAAAATGTCAGATTTTTTCATGTTTTGGATCAAATCATTTAGGTTTTAAGATCAATATTAATCACGACCTGTGTAAGCGAATCCAAAATGTAAACTCTCATAGCAATATGTCTCGTAGCACATTCTACACAAACAGTCCCTTACAAAAAGAGTTATCAGAAACTGCGAGATGTAGCTGCAATGAAGGCAATTTTGCATAATTGACTGGACAAACATATTCAATAGTAAAAGCCATAGTAGATTGTTAACCGATAGATAATATTTTATACGATCAAATGTCAAAATGATCAAAAGCAAAGGGTTTAATCAAATAAAGTATGGTTTGGTATTGGAAGTATGGTAAAAGCTACGATCACACATGAAAAAGAGTTTTTAACGTTTACTTAGAAGCTTTCAAAATAAAAGGTAAATGCTACCCTATACATCGATTTAATACTACTCGTATGTTTTAAATAATAAATTTGGGGTCACGAATGTGAACTTAATTTAAAGATACCTTTTCCATAGTGGTTCAAAAAACTGGTATATGACGTAGCAAATTTAATCAAAGGTAAACATAAAACAAAGGTCCTCCATCAGGAGTAATAAATGGAAACTTTCTATATTTTCGCACATTTTTGCGTTTTGCTAAACAATCACTTCGGTACTTCATGATAAAATTATACCTAATCTTATTTGGAGTAGGAGAATTCAATCAGATCGGGAGCGGACTATCTGGGAATCCATTCCTTCAAAGCACTATACCGTACTTGATAATGGTCGTGAGTGTATGTTATTATGTTAATAATAAATTAAGGATTTCGTTCGAAAAAAAGTAAAATGTCATAGTTGCAATACAAAACATATTATATTTATCTTAACACAGCCATATTTAGTTGACCCACATGAAATTTATCTGACAATATCGTTGTTAGTTAGACTTCTCAAGTTGTAGCGTTTATTCTTCGTCTACGCAGTTGGTGTTCTCGGGCCTGTCGCAAACCTGGAAATGGAAAAGACGGTTCGTTATTATTTACATTAACTACCCATTCAAAGAATATTATCTCAAAATTAATACAAATACTGAAGACATTGTAACGTTACTTGCTTAACATTAATGAAGGGGAAGTATTTCATTTTGTGACTCACTTGAGTAGTTCTATTCTAAGATGTTCAAAACCTTGGATGAGTCGATAAATAGACCACAGACATTTTCCTACCCCATTACTCCCGTTTAATCATACTCATAGTTGACTATAAAACGAACAAAGACTAACCTGGAACTTAGGGTTGAAGAAGAGGCCGGCGCTGCAGCGGGTGAGCACCCTCTTGCCGTAGGAGCAGATGAAGAACTCCCGGCAGCTCCTCCTGCTGGGGAGGGCCCAGTACACCTCGGAGTCCTCGGGGCAGCCGTTGGGCAGGAACACCACCACCTTCTCGTTGGGGACCACCTCCACTTTGTCTCCCTCGTCCTTGTCTGCCTCTTCGGGTTTCTCTTCTACGACTTCCTCAATATCTTCGTCTTTGTCCTCGTCCTTGTTGTTTCCGACTTGGATGACAGAGGCGTCGATGGCTCTGTCGCTGCAGTCCACGTTCTGCGGGTAGTCGCACTGTTCGGTGTCCACGTTGTACAGGAGGCCAGGGTAGCAGTCCTGCTCCACGGGCTCGCCGTAGGTGCACTTGTAGAACTTGCTGCACCTCTCGTGGGGCAGGAGGCGCTCGATGCTCCAGTCCAACTCTTGCTCGGCGGGGCACTCCAGCGCCTTGGAGTTGGGGTAGGCCGACGCCACGGCGACCAAAAGAGCGATTGATAGGAAAGCTGCAAATTATAATTTCGGTATAATAAATTACAATTATTATTTGATTCTCTACGTCCCGCAAGTATAATATAAATTGTAAGCCCTAAAATAAAATCTAGAAGGATATCAATTTTCTTATAGTGATTAAAATATGGTAAAATTAATTTGGATATTAAAGTTAGAAAATTTTAAGTATTTTGAAAAAAGAAATGGAGGATTGCTATAGATTGAACGAAAAAATATCCAACTCACCCTTCATTTTGAGAACTAGTAAACAATTAGTACTGCAACACTTTCTTTTCTGCAATTTATACTAAATCACAGCTCTTATCTACCATTAGTGACATCTAGGATATGACCACGAGGATTACTTCATTACGTATTATCATTTTGATGTTCTAGATAAACCACTGTATCATCCAACTATCAATATATTAGCAGACATTGGCCATTAATAATAATTCGATAGGGATAATTAACAATCATAGTAGATAAGAGTTCAAAAGATGGTAGTACGAAGAGAAACTTTTACTTGGCTTGGCTAACAAGGTTATTAATGTAGTCGCTTTAACAGAGCCTCTTAAAAAAGAAAATATCTAAACTATCCCATCCCTACTTCCAAGCTATTCTGGAACATAAAAAGAAAGTTGTCGTTCTTCCCGTGATGTCGTTGGAGGCGACTAAGGGACTAGGGGTAAATGGAATCTATTGACCGCTGGGCTAGCATTCTATAACCTACGTTCCATGTGACATCACAACCAATATTCATGCTAAAGAGTGACCTAGGAGATATTATTACTCCGGTAATCGGTGCACCCCGAAAGAGATTAAAGTAAGTGAAAGTACATATGTATAACATACTAAAATACTACTCAAAAGAATATAAGGGCCACATAATGATTTTTATGTTAAAGCCAGATTTTTTATGAAAAATTATTTTTCCTTCAGACAATTGCAATACTGGCTCTATGTTTCATTTAAAAAGAAAAGAAATCGTTAGAATTTTGTCAATGATGTTTTTATTCAATTCTATACATTCGAAGCTTAAGTGATTTTTTAAAATTTCTGATAGGTAATTGCATTATTATTGGTAATTTGTTGTTTGATCTTTAATCGAGACTACACTTGAACTTGGACATGGAGGACTGGGGCTCAGTGTTATTTACTGATGAGTACAAAGTAAAGTTTCATGATGATCATGATCAACGCATTAAGATTTGGAGACGACAAGGAGAGCGTTTTTCAGATGCCTGTATTCATGAAAGATATAGATTAGGAGGCCTAACAAAACAAAAAACAAACGCATTCACGACCATTAACCCTTGCAGGGCAGTCAGAGGTTCAGGTTTTCCATCTCCACATTTGCGAAGGTAGTAATTCTATGGACACCTCGAATCCGCGTGTTGACCAGTTAGTCAGTACTCAATGTTATAGGTGGTCAGCCATGTCGCCATTTACAAGCTCTAACTATTACCTGTTCAACGAACAGGTAGGTTTCCTCACGATGTTTTCCTTCATCGTATAATTCGATGCATTTCGTAAATGTGTTTTTATTACAAAAATGTATATAGAAATTCATTAAACTTCAATTCCATTGGTAAATGCTCAAGCGGAATTTGAACCCTGTACCCACTGATACAGAGCCAAGCCCCAAACAACTGAGCTACGTCGAATTTCTGAGCTACGTTGAATTAGTAGGCCTAATGTAATGGTATAGAGAGGAATAAGTCTAACTGGCATAACTGAGCTGGTCATCTTAAGTGAAAGTGCAATAACAGCGATACATCTAGGGCCAGACGCGTTGCCTTAAAGGGTGTTGCAATAAGAGTTTTACCGTGACGCGCGAACAGTCCAGATTTAAATCATATGTGGGATTTGCTCAAACAAAGCATTCGGATTACTAATTAGCTGAAGCACAACGAAAAACAGCTGATAAACCTGTTAAAAGTCACCTGGGAACGAAACAGTACGACACTTGGTAAAAAGTATATACGCGTTATTAATTTTTATTTCTCTTTCCTCTTCAATGTTTTTTGTCGTTATTGTAACTTTATGTTTTAGTGGTATTTTTTCACAGAATTGTTTAAATTTGAATGAATGTTGCTAAACCTCATGCATTTATTTTTTGGCATTTATGGCGATACGGTTCACTATCTATCACCTTGGGTGCTATCTATCTAGTGATGCGCAAAGCTTCGAGTGTTAGTGTTTGTTCTTTTTTATGAGTATGATTAAAAGTAAGGAAGAGTGTAGGAAAATGTCTGTGGTCCACCTATCGACTCATTTAAGGTTTTGAAAATGATAGAATAGAACTACGCAAGTGAGTCGCAAAATTAAATACTTTGCCGTCATTAATGTTAAGCAAGTAACGTTACAAAGTCAGTATTTGTATTAATTCCGAGATAATATTCCTTCAATGGATAGTTAATGTAAACTAAAAATTATGTAAATAATAACGAACTGTCTTTTCTATTCCCAGGTCTGCGACAGGCCCGAGAACACCAACTGCGTCGATGAAGAATAAATGCAACAAATTGAGAAATGAAACTAACAACGATATTGTCAGATAAATTTCGTGTGGGTCAACTAAATATGGCTGTGTTAAGATAAATATATGTTTTGTATTGCTACTATGACATTTTACTTTTCGAACGAAATCCTTAATTTATTATTAACAACTGACGTCTAGACCAACTTTCAAACGTTCCATCCGGGATCATTTGCTCTGCCAGCAAAGGGAGGCGGCTGCTCCTTCTGTTGCCCGTCGTACTAGCCACTGATTTCGTGATGCCACTTGATTTTATTATAATACATTGTATATATTAATTATAAATTATCTATATAAATATATTTATAATATTTTTAACTAACCATATTATAGAATGTATATCGGTTTTCATATCTTAGTTAAATTTCATATGTATTTATATATTTATTTTGAATATTTAATTTATACACTATTTCATTATTCTTCATAATATAAACGTTGCCCTCCAATGGTTCCGACATAAGACCAGCGTTGCGTTTGCTATCAAACGCAACATACCCAGCTGAGTTGGAACCCTTTTGCTGCGACAATAACATGCACAAGTTTTATCCCCTAGTTTGTAAGTTTTAATTGTAAAAGTTTTGTATTGTGTATGTTTTTGTGGCTGTAAATAAATGCTTTTATTATTATTATTATTATTATTATTAACATAATAACATACACTCACGACCATTATCAAGTATAATTAATTAATTAGCCATAGCTTTGAAGGAATGGATTCCTAGATAGTTAGCTCCCGATCTAATTGAAATCTCCTACTCTGATTAAGATTAGGTATAATTTTGTCATAAGGTACCGAAGTGATTGTTTGGCAAATTGCGAAAATGTGTGAAAATATAGTTTCCAATTATTACTCCGGCTCTAAAAACCCTTTGTTTTTTGTTTACTTTTGATTATATTTTGCCACGTCAAATACCAGTTTTTGTACCACTATGGGAAAGGCATCTTTAAATAAGTTTTTCTTCTTGACCCCAAATTTGAAATTCAAAACAGGACTGTGAAGAACTCTATTACCAGTAGTATTAAATCTATGTATAGTGAAGTATACTCATAATCATAGCCGGAGATATTTTTTTAGCCATCTTTTTACCTTTTATCGAAGCTCCTAAGTAGAAGTTAAAACTCTTTTTCTGGTGTAATCGTAGCTTTAACTCGTAGATTACATTATATTTATTTCTGTTCGTCAGAATAGTTTAGTAGTAGTAAGTAACAACAATTAGTTCTTTTAAATGACGACACAATGTATTTATGGTATTTATTTATAAAAAATCCACAAAATAATTAAGTGTAGCCCAGTTGTTTGGGACTTGACTCTGTATCAGTGGGTAGGTACAGTGTTCAAATCAAAATGAAATTTCTATTATGTATTTCCGTAATAAAAATACATTGGCAAAATACGCCGAATACTACCGTTTATTACTTTGTCACATTGAGTCCTAACTATCTGGTCAGCACGTAGGTTTGAGGTGGCCATAGAATTACTACCTCCGCGATTGCGGAGATAGAAACCTGAACCTTTAACTACTCCGTAAGGGTTAATGTTCGTGAACGCGTTTCTTTTTGTTGTATTTACATCTGCAGTCAGACCGCAATCTTTCTTGGTAATGGATTGAGTGAAAACTTCGCCTGAACATTGCCTTAGACCCCTGAAAGCCTACTTATGCCTTCTAGGCTATAAACTAGTCGATCACTGGTGAGCCATTTTGCCCTATACACATAGTATGATGTATTCGTTGTTCACTTTAGTATTATTATGCGTTGTCTGAGATAACGGATTATAATTAATTAGTTATAGCATCTTGGTACAGACCATAACTAACACTACACTGATATTATCTATCGGATAGCAATATTTTAATAATAATAATAATAAAATCTTTATTGAGACATCCACATCAATTACATACAATATTCAACATACAATAGAATTCATAGACAATAATTGAATCACACGATACACAACACATAAAATTACATTTAATTTAATTTAACATAAATTCATTTATAAATTCCAATAAATTCTATCTAAGTTGGATAACAAGAAATTTAATTACATTTCAAATATGATCACACAGCTAGTTGTGGTAATCTCAAAAGGCGTCCAGCTCGGCGGTTGTCTATAGAGCCCTTAATGCTCCACAGAGCCGCCGATTTTCAGCTGGCAGCCCACAGAGGGTAGATTAATAATTTTACATGAAATAAGCATACATACGATAATCAAAATAAAAGTGAAATATTTAAATATATATATAAGAGTGAATAAGTGAGAAGTGTGAATATTACATACATGAAATAAGTACATAAATAGTGTAGTGTAGGTGTTAGAGGCGAGGGTGACTTTCACTACGGCAATTCTTGTTGTTTCATCAACAGAATATTTTGAAATTTCAGTTTAAAGGTGAGTTTATTTTGTAACTGTCGTAGGGGGGGCGGGATATTATTCCAACATTTGGTCGCTGCATAGTGAAAACCACCCTCGAAAGCCGCTGTGTGATGTTTGTGCAGTTCAAGAGGAGCCCTCGCCACTCTCTGTGCACAGGTGCGACCGCTTCGTGCGAACTTGAGCCTATCGAACAGGTAAGGCGGCTCCCGGTACTTCACAACATCGAATACCAGACAGGCAAGATGCAGACGTCGTCGGGACTCCGTCTTTAGCATATTTGCTCTATTAAAAAAAGGCGTTACGTGAGCTCGGCGCGGCACGTTGAAGCAATATCTGCAACAGGCGTTCTGCACTCTCTGCACAGCCCTCGCGGTATCGGCAGTGATACGAGGCCCGTAGACCACGTCGCTGTAGTTAAGCTTGGATAGCACGAGTGCCTCGCAGAGGGCCACCCGGGAACTCACGGAAAGCATATCACGCACAGAGTACAAGAGCTTCAAACGATAGAAACAGCGCGACATCGTCCCTACTATGTGCGACTCAAAACGCAGCCGCTCATCGAACAGCACGCCCAAATTCCTTGCCTCAGACACCCGTTCAAGTAGATTGTCCCCGATTCTTACAACCGGAGCAACAGCCCCCATGGCATTAAGCTGCAACCGACTGCCCAGCATCATGAACCTGGACTTCGCCGAGTTGAGAACGAGGGCATTCCGGTCAGACCACTCCCTTATCCTTCTCAAGTCCTCGTTCAATCCCGTGACGCTCAAAGTCATTTCTCCTGGAGGCGCAGACATATAGAGCTGTACGTCGTCAGCGTACATATGGTAGCGACAGTTCTGTACCTCGCATGGCAAATTAGCCGTGTAGATGATGAAAAGAAGAGGCCCCAGGACAGATCCCTGTGGAACACCCCGATCAACATCACACAAACGCGAATATACGACCGAGCCGTCATCCCGTGTTAACTTTACCATCTGCTTCCTTCCATTTAAGTAACTGTCAAACCAATCAAGTGAACTTAGCTCTACTCCGTAATATTGTAGTTTCGAAAGTAACAATTCTATATTTAATGAGTCAAACGCACGTGAATAATCTAATAAAGTCAAAATAGTTCCCAGTCCCCTATCCTGGTTCGTCAAAATATGGTCGACAACATCCAGTAAAGCCGTAACCGTTCCCCGTCCCTTCCTAAAACCGGATTGAAATTTAGGAAGGATCCCTTCATGATTTACGAAACTTGACAGCTGCGTGTATACAATCTTTTCTAAGACCTTAGAAAGGAATGGCAGAATACTGATAGGTCTCAGGTCCTTAAGCGCTGAAGCCTTGTCATGCTTGGGAATCGGAGTTACCAAGGCATGCCTCCAACGGCGCGGAACCTTCCCAGTTGATATTGAGACGTTTATCATGTGTGTTATGACTGAAAGTGTTCGTGGCAGTGTACATATGACCATATCTCTAGTGATGCTATCTACACCCATAGCGTTCGATTTAATAGACATAATGGCTTTCAAAACTGTGTCTTCCGGAACCGCACGTAAGTTCAACTTATTTAATCCATAGGTTTGCAATGTAAATTTATCAATTTCACTAGAAGGCACACGGTTCGAGCCTGGAGTTTCAATAAAATGTCTATTGATTTCATCAGCGCTCGTAAATCTATCAGAGATATTATCATGGTTTAGACTATGGGGAAGTTTTGACTTAATGTTCCTCCAAAAGGATGCATTATCACTCCTGACATGTTGGTTTACAAAGTGATCAAAATATGCTCTTTTTTCGCGTTTCACACTCTTGGTCACAAATTTCTTTAAATCCAACCAGTACGCTCTATGGCTATCTTGCTTACTTTTTTTGAATTTTGTAAAGGCCTTGTTGCGCAGAGATATCATGAGTTTTATATTGTCAGTTAACCAAGGCGGTGCACGATCAGTTTTTATTTTTATTTTTTTAACCGGAGCATGAATATTAAACAAAGTCTGCATACAATATTCAAAATAATCAATCATGTCATCAATGTCAGATAATGTCAATAAATGTTCAAAATTAATATTATATAAATCATAATTAAATAAATTCATGTCAATGTGTTTCAGTGGTCTGTAATTCACATACCTAGGAGTTGACTTAGGTTTGGGAAGACAAACGGAAAAGCTGATCATCAAATGTCCATAAGAACCAGTTACATTATATAGATTTATGTCTTTTACACGAGCATTAGTACATACCAGGTCAATTAAGGTCTCATTATCCGATGTCAAGTGAGTTGGTTCCGATATCAGCTGCTTCAGGCCCATATTGCTAAGGAAATCTGTCATTTTTTTTGTGTCATTATTATTAATTAGAAAATTGATATTGAAGTCCCCCATAAGTATAATAGAATCAAAATGTCCAAAAGAACTAATTGAATCAGTTAGCGACTCAATGCAAAGATCTACCCCAATCCAATTTGGCCGATAAACCAACCCAATGACAACTCGCTGGCCCCCCGCACTCGTGGTGAGCCACATCTGCTCTAAGCCATCACCCACGTGGGGCAAACGGCGCACACGCAACCCATCTCGGACAAAGAATGCTAAGCCTCCTCCCCGTCCCCCTTTCATGGCCGTCGGTCTCGGCAGACTATAGAGCCTATAGCCAGACACCACTGGTGCCACCGCGTTGCGGCCAGACAACCAGGTCTCACAGATTCCAACCAAGTCAGCCCGATGCAGATTCATGGCAGCTATAAAGTTATCATGACCTGTGTTCAGTGAGCCCGCGTTGTATAGTGCAAATTTCATTAATTTTATCCTAACAGACATATTTAATACTAAAAGTCAAACCATAATCAGAATACATAAATAATGTTAAATTAAAATGTTGTTGCTCAGTAAACACTTTTATCACAGGATTTAATGTCAAGAGTATAATAAAATAAAACATGCACAAAAACAATTCCAATAACTTTGATAGTCTATGGCGTACATATGTTATGTCAAATTCAATGTCAAATAAAAAAGTATAGTATTTGTGGGTAGTGTGAAATAATCGTGCAGTGTTATTGTGTTGAATGTGATAAAAGTGAAATAGGATTAAAATAATACTTATATAATTAATTGTTAGTGATAATATAGAATATATGTTAGTCACCTCAAATGAGCAATTCGAGACCACCACACCAGTAAACTGGATATACCAAATAAGCTGAATATAAATGAAAATCCGGTAAGTACGTAATAAATAACTCAAAAACTGTACCTTGATTAAACTAACAACGTGGTTACTAATTATTGCTTTTAGTTTCAGAGCTAACGGAGACACAGCCAAAAACCCGGAGCAGATCAGCTTCCGTGCGCACCCGAAGTCGTGGCGAGTCATCCGCCCGCTTCCTCACGAAAATCTTCCCGTCGCGTGTCCACACGTACCGGAATCCAAGTTTGAGTCCCAGCTCACGTGCCCGGCGGAAGATCTGGCGATTGCACCGAGTCAAACGTTCGTTAACGTAGAACCTACGTGGCTTGCCAGGCAGATCAAAGCCCTCGGTGGTAGCTCCTCGTCGCACCCTGGCCTGCTGGAGCAGCTGGTCCCGGACGGCGCGGCGCGCCAGCCTCACCACGATCACTCGCGACTGCGCGGGACCCTCAGCCACCGGGAACACGCGGCCAACACGCGCAACGTGCACCACGTCGTGCTCCTGCAGATCGATGCCCAGCTTCGCCCCGACCGCTCTCACCACATGCTGCAACCTCTCGACCTTCGCCTCCGGGATGCCACTGATCTCGACCTCGTTGAGAAGCAGCTCCTGGTCGCGATCGTTGAGGTCCGTCTTCAGCTCCTCCACCGTCTGCACCAGTGCCTGGACCTTCGCTGATGACGCCTCCTCGAACCTGCGCTCCAACTGGTCGAATCTATCCGCGAGCGCGTCGATCCGATCGTCACAGGCGCCCAGACGATCCAGCACGGTGGACAAGGCTGTAGTGAAGGTGCCCATCTCCTGGCGCATGGCACGGATCTCGGCGCGCAGCAGGTGCATCTCCGCCGCCATCGTGCCACACTCCCTGTCGCCGGATCCAGGCTCCACCACTGCCGCAGCCCGATCAGGACTAGGGACGGCGCCACCGCGGCGAGTGCACACCGACTCCGCTGCCGCTCGCACGGGCGTCTCGGTGTTATCCGTCCTGGGCGCCCTGCTCCGGCAGCCGACGCACTCCCAGCCGGACTTCTGCTCCCTGCTCATCTCTCGGAAGCGCTTGGTGGCGACGTTCGCGCACTCCAGGTCGAAGCGCTCCTGGCACAGACGGCACGCGAGGAATTGCCGGTCCATGATGAGCCGCGGGCAGCCCGAGCACTTAAATCCAGCTGACGAAGACATCTTCTATTTATATTACGTAGTGCTCAACAAAGTTAAGGATCAGATTTCAAATTTTTAACGGCTGTGATCGTGCCAAATTATTAAAATGTGCAGTATAAGTGTTTGTGTCTTTTAATGGGTTGCGAAAACAGGTACGTTTTTATATTCACTGATCACGACTCACTTATTCAGGACTTATTTTTGTTTATAATACGTAAATCAATTTTTAATGCAAGAGCGAATTTAAACACAACATTCACAATTAAATGTTAATTACCCTCCCTTTAAGTAAAAGTCTGTTTTTAATATGAGTTAACTCACTTTTTCATTTTGTGTTCTCTGTGAGACATATTTATGGAAATAAGCGCATTAATTTTCCTATGTATCCTTGTTGTTTATGTATTTATTTTCTGTGTTCATTTCTGTTTTGTTTCCTTAATCACTTCACTACATAGTATAAAACAAAGTAGCTTTCTCTGTCCTTATGTCCCTTTGTATGCTTAAATCTTTGAAATTACGCAACGGATTTTGATGCGGTTTTTTTTGTTTTGCGGATTCAAGGAAAAGGTTTATATGTATAATAACATCCATTAAATAGTCAGAAGTGCGAAGCCGGAGCGGGTCTAGTAAATAAATAAACTAAGTTGCCTCTTGGGAAGTTAATTTTTTTTAGTTTAATTCAGTCTAGCCATAGAGAACCGCATTTATCATTCGAAAACACGGGGGCCAAGTCTACTAATGCGTAACAGTGTCATGTTAATAGTGGATTGGCAAGTGTCAAATTTTGTCTTGAAAATGGCAAAATTCATCACTTTTGCTATTCTACGAATAATTTCACACTGTTACTAAAGTGATCTGTTTCAATAAGATCTAGTGGACTGGATCCCAGTGGCTACTTACAAACCTGACTACCCCGCAAGGATTGACGGTCGTTAAGCTTTAAACGTATATAATTTAATATCCTAAGGCCAATGACCTGCCATACCCCTACGCTGATGCTACGTACGTAATCCAGTTGATCAAATATTCCTACTGTGGAACATTGCCAACTTTTATGCATGACACATGGGAGTCATTTTAATAAAATGACGAAAGCTGCATGTTGCATCATACACAGTTCACCAGTATTAAAATTATAATATTTTATTTTATAATAATATTTGGACATTATTACACCAATTCCACCAGACCTCACGATTAGCGTTCAGGCGTCTAACCGATCGCGCCACGGAGGTTTTCAAATTATATAAGTTACCTGTTTCTTGAGCTGCGTGAGGTCCCCGGAGAGGTCCAGCTCCACATCCTCACGCCCTTGGACGCACAAGGCCAGCTTACGCACTATCACCTTCCTCTGGTCATTGGGATCTGGACATACAAGAGAAAACATCAATTGAGAAGCTTCGCTCAGGTGTCAAAAAGTTTAAGAGATTGGCGATTTACACTCATGAGTAACTGGATGAAACCAGTTATGCGAGATGGAGGGGAGATATTATAACCAATCAAAACACGGCATCAGCCAATCAAATCAAGTATCTTCTTTCTACTACACATTTTTAGACTCCGCACCGCGTAACGGGGACCGCTCCTTACGTTGGGTCCTCTTTATATTTGGTTCGTGGTGCTGACTATCTAGTGAAATTGCACCTGTGGTCAAAAACCTTCATAGTTTGGGTAGTGATCGCTCATATCTCTGACTACCCCCAAGCTATAAAAATAGTGAAGATTGCACATTCAACTTTAGAACATATTCATCTATCTACCCTGTTGAAATGTATAAATGCCTGTGTGTACATATCTTGGTACTATCCTAACAAACAACATTGATATTTCATTTATCAAGTACCAAAGACAGATAAGGGACACAGTGATCTCTAATGTCATTTTGAATTAGGATGACTTATTGATAAAACATTTTTGTATGTATGTATGTTTTTTATGTGTATGAATGTATGTGTGTGTGCGTGTGTGTGTGTGTAAACTGCATCTGATAGATTTGAGTGACTTAACAGGATGTTTTTGGAATTGAAAATGTAACAAGTGCGTTATGTTTATTAACAACTAAATTGGAAACTTTGTTGGCAATGTCAAATTTTATTGTTTCTTAAATACTGGTCGGAGACTTGATTAGAATGTAACTAGATAGTTAGTAATAATGAGCACCTTTATTACATTAAAATAAACATACATACACATTACGCCTGATTCTCTGTAGAGGGATAGGCAGAGATCACGGATCCCCATTTGTCTCGATCCTGACAGACCATTTTCGCTTCATTGACATTCATACATCTTCTCATACATTCTCGGCGGTTATAGGTACACATAACGTCACCTTTAAAATTAAATCGGGCACTACTGCTAACAGTGATCTAGTGTTTTTAACATCCCATACCTATCAGCATGGTACAAGAGATAGCATATAGAGATAGCGTATGCACACTCCCTTTTTTATTGTGGCACTGTAGTCAGAGCCTTGACTGCCAATCTCCTTTTTGAAGGCATCACATTATGTGTCTATCTAGTGAAACGTGGGCAGATTTTTTTATTAACAGACAAACACGTTCACAACAATTAAACCTTGCAGGGTAGTCAAAGGTACAGGTGTCCATATCCGCAATTGCGAATGTAGTTGTTCTATAGCCACCTCGAAGACATGTGTAGACCAGATAGTCAGTACTCAATGTGACAGGTGGTAAGCCATGTCGCCATTTACAAGCACTAACTATTACCTGTTCGGGGAACAGGTAGGTTTCCTCACTATATTTTCCCTCACCGTAGTATAAACAATAGGGATTAAATGTATATATGTACTCACCAACAATAACAGTCCCTGTCTGCGCCTGTCCCAGCAACGCCTCTTTATACTTCCTCAAGGATTCATCCTCCTGATCAGCCGCCAGGATCTCCTCAATCGTCTTTTCTGGCGGTGGTCGGTACGAGGACTTGATTTCGTCTTCTTCCTCCTCTTCAGGGGTACGAGTGATCTCTGGTTCGCCTGACATGGTTTAGAACTGGAAATGGAGTGATGGGTGAGGAAAATTACATTTGAGTAGTAGGCAGAGGATTTTCTGATTTTAGCAAACTTCTTTTGACATTTGCTTAGAGAAGGGTAGGCATAGATCGCAAATCCCCATTGTAGCCAATCCTGGCAGACCACTTCACCAATATATTTTTGCTAATCCTTTAGTTTAAAATAAGAATGTTTAAGTACAAACAAACCTACCTATATATAAGCAATGGCTATTGCAATTTTTCAATGCAGGCTACATAGTCTGTTAGAATTTACACACAATACACCAAACATTGTTGTACTTTAATACTTTATGAATGGTTCCAAGCAAGGATACCAAAACAATGCTTTCAAATAAACCAATATACATAACATGTATTGTTTACGAATAGAAACATTAATATGGTCTGCTATTTGGATAGTATATTAGTACCTGTCTAGCTGTTTGGTTTGTGTGAGAAAGAACTGAGAATATAGGTGATTCTTAGTTCTTATGGGTTTGTGCTGGCAACCCAACACTAGTTGTTGAAATACATACATTTGTCATAATCCTCAAAACAATAGTTTAGAATCTATCATTTTGTGGATGTGGCATAGATGTAAGAAATTTAAAGACATAACTCACTAATAATGATCTATAATGCTGAAACGAATCTGTATGATAAAGCATATAACCTTCAAATCTGGGCCCTTACTCCACTAATTAACTTTGACAACCACTCAACTGCGAGGCTATAGCGATAAATCTGCATCTCGGCCGTAAAAGTGGTACTCTGCTAATATTTTGACAGCCAGAATAGCGCCATAATAGCAAGTCAATGGCACTTCAGTGGCCACACACAAAGTACAGAAATTATTGTCTATGGATTACAACAATTTAAAAAACTGTTTGCACTGCTATGCAGCAATGTCAATTAATGCATATTGATTTAGCAGTTAAAAGTTTTAAGTTTATAACGTAAACGTAACTAAAAACGTAACTGAAAAAATATTTTATGTTTTTAATTGAAACTAAAACTACTAACTGAGTGTGTGAGTGTACACTAGATATTGACCATAGACAAAAATAGCTGTCAAAACAATAGTAGAGTACCAAAATGAAGGCTATTGAACTAATATTGAGGCACGTTTGATTAGTTGTATTTCGATAGCGCTTCAGTGGCCAAAATTTGTTAGTGGAGTGCGAAAAGTGTCAAATTACGGCCATTGAACTGCCACAATGTCGACACTGAAGTAATATTGTGGCCAATATGAATTAGTGGAGTAAGGGCCCAGCATGGACACCATAAGCCCAGAACATATGCAAAAATGTTATTGTCCCTAAATTCTGGGTAATGCAGTATTTGTTACTCTTAATCCTAACATGCAAACAATCATTGTGTAGTTTGATCGTATAGTGTTGATAGTTCTAGGCTCTCGATAAGAACTGAGATAGATAATCAGTTATCAACCATTTGCAACCGGCAGAGTTCGGTTTATTTCACTGAATTACGCATAGGTACCCAAATTATCTTTTAGGGCATACATAACTAAAATTTACATATTTAAAGCTTTTAAGATCATTAATTACTATACATGAGAGGCTTTCAGCGTCCAAATGACATCACGCTATAATTTCTATGGGATGGAACATTGTGGAAATGATTTTTTATCGGGAAGCGTATCAATCGACATTACAACAATTGTATACTTACGGATGATTTAAACGAAGAATGTAAGAAGAATATATTACAAGAGATAACTCTAGGCTAAGTGACAACGCTCACAGCGGCAAATAGGAAAAATCACACCAGATATTAGTAATATTTCCAAAATAATTCAGCAACGATCACAAACTCACAAAATTCCACACCTATCACACGAACTGTCAATTTGAATTATTGAATTGCATTGTCATTGAAATAGTACCCAAATGTGACCAACAATAAATATTATGATTTAAATTTTAAACTGAATTTTGGATAATACCTATAATATATATATAATTACCTATAATATATAATTATAGTTCTAGTTTTTAAAATTTAAAAAAATATTTGTTTATATACATGGGTAATTTAAGTGTGTATATTAGTGTGTGCATATTTCATGAGTAGAACATTAAGAACACTATATACACATTTCAATTATTTATATAAAAACCCGAAATATAATGAGTATTAAAAACTGTCTTAAATTCAACTAAAAAGAAGAAAAAAAGCATATGTAATTAATTCTTACTTAGTAAACGAATGAATTATAAAATAATTTAAGTTAGCAAATTGAATCCATCTACTTTTAATTTATCCTGTTATGATTTTACATTTTTTTCAGACGTATGCTTCATTTACTTAATTTTGTTATAAAATTTGTAATTAGTATGCAGTAATTCATGCATTGTGTCTATATTGTCTTGTAACGAACTAAATAAAAATATATATCAAAATTCAAAACAAACATTTCGCAGAATGTGTATGTTTTAATAATGAAATTTCAGTGTATTTTCTAACATATTTACCAGGAAATAGGTGACCAAAACTATGTCACATACCCTCTCAATGCATAATGTATAAATTAATTGTAAGTTAGCTATCTTTACCATTAGAATTATTACATAATTCTTTACTCTTTTCCGTCTTTTATTATTTTATATTGTGGGTTTCAGCGTTCCAAATCCTTACTAAATAGACCTTCCAGTTTATTAACAATCCCTTACTCCAATGGCACATCTAAAGAAGCTGAAATACTCAAGGAAAAAGAGATTGAACGAATCATGAGAGAGGTATGTAACGACAATTTTTGCTGCTCACATTTACAGAGCTAAGTTTCCAATTTGTACATATAAGTTATTGTTGCTTTAATAAAAATCAGTGAGATGTGAGAGTTAACTGGCTGCATTTTCAGATACTTCCAATCTAATTATATTGATTGAATGAAGATAAGTTATATTAGAGTACATTGTTTTAGCTACAAGACATATCTTTTGCTAGTAGGAGTATCATACCATTGTAGAATGTAAGCAGCCTTCATCCTGTATAGAGATTAATTATTTAATTCATTGCATTTTCTACCATTATAGGTTCTTATAACCTATTATATAAAAATGGAAAAGCGGATCTCAAACGGAGGCTGCTATTTGATAAACTTAATGTAGGATGCTTCCTGGCAGGTTGACCAATAACCTGAGTAGGGTAACTGATAGTGGCTGGATAAGGGCTAAAAATAAGCATGTTTAGTGGTGTTGGGAGGTCTTCATTCAGTAGTAGATCAGTATAGGCTGATTGATGAAATATAATTATGATGGGTAACAATATTCCCACAGCAAATGTGGTATATATCCACTTTTCTCCAAATATCCCCTAACTTAATAGGAAGTGTTCTCTATCATTGTATCCTGGTTCCTATAGCCTTTATCATAGAATCAACAGGTCTTGCCCATAACATTTACTCACCTTAGAAATCATTTATTTCTGTGTGACATTGCAATATATCACTACATAGTATAAAATAAAGTCGCTTTCTTTGTCCCTTTGTATGCTTAAATCTTTGAAACTATGCAACGGATTTTGATGTGGTTTTTTTTAATAGATAAATTGATTCATGAGGAAGGTTTATATGTATAATAACATCCATTAAATAGTGGAGTAGGCTATATATTTTATACCCGTGCGAAGCCAGAGTGGGTCGCTAGTTGTATATATATTAAACACATTCCATTCATAATTTCAGGCTAAACTAGATGAGCCTCCAGTGTACTGCTGTAGATCTGGCTGCGCCAACTGCGTCTACATCGTATGGGCAGAAGCGGTGTGTGCTAACATGAAGGGCGCAGGACCTACCGTAGCCAAGACCATACTGGACATGGTTGACGATCCTTCCTTGAAAGCCTTTTTGGAAATGGAATTGCGGTTGCGAGGGATTCAAAATAAATGAGGTGATAAAGAGAATGTGAGGTATAGGTAGTGGCTGTTATTTAGTAGGTAGGTATATTATGAATCTAAAATGTTTTCTTTATTGTCAAAATTGAAGCTGAAATGTCAAAAGTGGTTAATATAATAATGATATAACTGAATATTTTATATATAAAGTCAATCATAATTTTATAAGCTTACGAATTTATAATCAGGGAATTTTAGTTGACGCATCATTGATTGATCTGTTAATGAAAAAAACTTTCCATTACAAGGTTGACATCTGACAGACTAATCCATTACTTATTCATTGACATATCAGTGTCTATCTTTATTCCTTAACTGGTTTGCCTCAGGTGTCAGGTATCTTGAAATCAATTAGCTATCTCCAAAAATTGCGAGTTTTATGATTACTTTTCTTAGCTAGCCACTGAGTCTATTCCATGGAGTAATTAATAAGAGGAGTGGGCCTTACGCAATATTTGTATTGAAACTAGCGTGTTACGCGGGGTGAAACGAGGTATGCGGGATGGAGGGGAGATATTACAACCAATTAAAACACGGCATTTTGTGAGACAAAACATGGGTATCTTCTTTCTACTACACATTTTTAGACTCCGCACCAATTAAAACACGCGATTTAGACACCACACCGCGTAACGGGGAGCGCGCCTTTCGCCGGGTCCTCTTTATATTTGGTTCGTGGACTATTCTTACAATTCTTTCAACCATTGTTTATAACTTAACTATTGTATTCTTATATTCTGCCACTGAATCTATTTCATTTGTTAATATTATACATTATTTACACAAGTTTATATTAAATTGGTCTGTATAGAGTAAGATAAGTCTAGTCATGTTTGTATGAAATATAGAAATGATTAGTTTTTTATAGAGTATTTTTTTCTCTCTTAAGTAACAAATCATAACAACTGACAACCCTGTTTCTCGTTATTATATTTTACTTTACTTCATTGATATAGATAATTGGTGTTAGTTTTTTAAAAAAAACTAAACTATAATTTTAAACTTATGTCATAAAATCATAGTCAAGAAACACCTCAATAATGCACAACAGGTATTATATAGATTTTATCCCTTTCGGAGTGGACAGAACCCCGTAAATATAATATCTCGTAGGTCACTTGTAAGTATGAATATTGGGGTTTGCAATGTCAGAATGGTATGTTAGTGACAGGTTGCTAGTCTATCGCCCTATAAATATTAACCCCTTGTACCTTAGCTGCCTCCCATGACATGCCCAGAAAAACGGCAGGTTGTTAACGTTCTATTTACTTTCCAGACTAGCACAGGACCAAAAAAACAACATTACATAATTTTCACAATAAGAAATTAGGATTTCTGTCCATCTATCTTGAGATGGACGTGAGGTGTAAGAACTATACAGATATTTTTACCAGACCATTACGTTTTACTATACAAGAACTTGGGATTTCGGTGGTCCAGGTTCTTTTCTGTTTTGCTGGATGTCTTTCCGGCTTGTTCAGATTTTCGGTACCAATGGTCTTAACAACAGGTTAAATGTGGATAAAGTGGTGTTAGGTTTCTGAGACGAATTGTGATCCCAGGGTGCAGTTGTTGTGAAGCCACTGATGATATGTGATTCAGAGTCTATATACATACACATCACGCCTGACACGCGTGTGTATACACAAGTCCGGAAGCGTATGTCTCTTAGAACTATTATCATTCCAAACCATGGTGTAATTTATAAGAGGAGTAGGCTTTACGAAATATTTGTATGGAAACTAGCGTGGCATTACGCGGGGTGAAACGAGGTACGCGGGATGGAGGGAAATATTACAACTAATTAAAACACGGCATTTTGTGAGATAAAACATAGGTATCTTCTTTCTACTAAGTACAAATTTTTAGACTCCGCACCAATTAAAACACGCCCTTTTAGACACCGCACCACGTAACGGGGACGGTCCTCTTTATATTTGGTTCGTGTTTCAAACTCATTCCTTACCTAATCCATTTAAGTATGTGACTCCATTTATACATCTCATTCATATATTTTTATAGTCCCAGGGACACAAAGAAGATTTTAATCTCTTGATAAGTGACTTGGAATTAATATTATCTTGCTATGCATATGCACCTGATAGTAATTAAGACATCATATCTTATTTTTAGAAATAGATATTCCATTCAAATTCCGCTACATACATAGCATTATATGTACAGTTATTTAACACTGTTTAGACTTAAGGCTTTATGTCCTGGTCTTTAAATTAATAAAAAAAAGATACATATATTCACGCCTCTACTTCCCAAACGGGATAGGTATATACTATCGACCGCACATTAATAGGTGACAGATCTCTCGTATTTCACCCATTAACCTTCTCAAACATGCTCTTCTGTTCTTCACGTTACGCTACCCAACATCAATATTAAAGCATTGGTTTACAGTAAATAATGGTTATTGGGCGAAAAGCATTGAGTATTTATCGATTAAAACCGAAAACTCGATATATATCGAATCAAACATGTAGTGCTGATAATTTAGCGGGGTCACCATCTATCACGTTGAACATTGAGTTTTAAGGATAATGCGGGGTTCACATTTAAATCATTACAAAGCTGTTAAATTGATGAACAAACTGGCTTGAATGAAAAGACACAAAAAGACAGTAAATCCAATCCAATCTGAAGTGATATATTCCAGTGTCAGGTTAACATTATCCCAAAGGAAATCTAAAGCTAGTTCCTATCGTACTAAAATGCTAGGTACTGGAATTAATCGCACATCGCAAAAGTCTAAGTTTAACAAATTGCTTAGAGCTAACAAACGCGAAAATTATATGAAATATTCTATCAAAATAGCCAGTTCAACGTACAATGTACAAGAGTTACATTAGGACACATTTTTCCGGCTATTGAGTAACAAAATTGCAATCAAGTCACGCGTTATCTCTACCTCAACTTATCAAATACCTAATTAAGCGAAAATATTTGTTTTGAACAAACAATTACCATTGGAGTCTCTAATCCGATTTAAATGGACATAATCATTGATAACTGCATCAATTTTGATCGATAGATCTGCTGCCTACACATACTTCTCGATAGCACTAATCTTATTTAATTATGCTCAGTATAGCTCCATCTATTCTTAAGGAAACAAACAAAATAATCCTGTAAGACTTCATTTATGTGTAGTTGATGGAGTCTCAAACACTATTTAGCTAATTATTTAATTAATATATCTTAAAAGTGATATTTTAACAAAACTCCATTTTGTAAACGCGCCAAACGTCAGCCATTTTGGCAAGTTTATTTTATTTTTAACAATGGCAAAGGCGTTGTGGTTTCTGACGCTTATAGTGCCAATTTTGGGCCGTCTATCACCCAATGCACATTTGGTGGATCAACTGGTGGAATCTAGTATGGGAGAGAGATATTCTGACGATGTCATCACCGATGCTTTATTGGATGGTGTAAGTACCTACTTTTTAATATTTACCTACACGTTACATACACGTCGAAGTTTTTCATGTATCGCCTGTTTTGCGCCCTAATCTTTCCTAGTTTGAAAAGTAAGGACTGACTTTCGGTTGACAGGTTCTTTAATGCAATGGGCTAGCAGCCTATTACCAACTTTCTATATTGATGCCAAGAAACCTGTCACATTTGGTACTGACTATGATTAACACGTGGGTTCGAGATTACTAACTGCGCAATGGCGGAAATGATAACGTAAACTCTTGACTACCCCACATAAAAATAAACTAACTATCCGCCGTTCTTGCCGGCATATCGTAGGAGGCGACTAAGGGCCTAGGAGTCAATGAAACATACTTATTAGGCGATACCTTGCTAGTTAATAGTTACAAACCCAATTTCATGTTAAAACTGACCTAGTACATTATCTGCGAGGTTCTCTCCACTCTGAAAAAGTTAAAAATCGTGAATCTATACTAATATTATAAAGCTGATTAGTTTGTTTGTTTGTTTGAACGCGCTAATTTCAGGAACTACTGTTTCGAATCCAAAAATTCTTTTTATGTTAGATAAACCATTTATTGAGGAAGGCTTTATGCTATATAACTATCTACTACTAATAGAAGCGAAGAATATAATATAAAAATCAAATTATTATTACAGTGTCATCTATCAGCCGGTTTCTGGAACGCTATTCATTTTTGACAAGAGTTTAAATAGTGTTTAACAAGTGCTTAAATATTGTTGAGTTGTTCGAACAATAATTAAACTCTTGTCACATAATGGCTTGTCAAAAAGCACTTTTGTACCGCGTTTGGGTTTCTCGAAACGAAATCTCTTGTCAACAATTTGTTAGCAATTTGTTGACAAGAAAATAAATAATC